>PVKN010007213.1:0-27064 GCA_004027915.1 Capromys pilorides
GGACCCCTACCCTTTCCGCCTGGCTGAGATCTCCTTGGAAATTCTCTGAAGAACGTTTCCTGGCGGGGGAGGAGAGAATGGGGGATGAGCCTCCCCAAGATTCGGGGAGGGAGGTGGGAGACAAGGACCGGCTGCGGTCCCGGGTCCCAGTTCGCCGCGGCCCTCCCCCTTGGACTCCCGACCTTGGGTCCCCTCCCTCCCCGGTGTCATCCTCCCTTCCCATTGTCCCAGGCAGCCCTGCTCCTGAGATCATTGGAGAGACGCCTACAGCCAGTCATGGCCCCAGGGACTTCTGTCACCAGCCACATTCACACCTGAAGAGAAGAACCCTGAGGACAGGTCCTGGGCTTCTGGCTAGGTGTCAGCGTCCTGTTTCACCTTTCCTGCGGTCTGCACGTCTTAAGTCCACCGGGTAAAGCCTCAAGCAGCCATTGAACCTGTTTCTCCTGCCTTCTTTCATCTGGCGGTACTAGGTGCCACTGTTGACCTGGTGCTGCCTTGAGCTCTGGAGAGCTCTTTGAGAAACAAAGGTTTCTAGCCTCCTGAATCTTACATGAGACAAATGGCTTTTCACTTGTACCACTTTGCAAGATGTAACAAGCTTAGCTGACATTTACTGAACACGTACTATGTGTTTCACCTGTTCTAAACACTTAACATATATCTCAGTCCCGTCTCACAGTCCCTGGTGTGCAGAGTTTTTGTCTTCGTTGGACCTTAGGATTGAGGAGAACATGCACAAAGAGGGTCCACTCCCTTCTCAGGCTCCATCCTCTGTACACCTCACTCCTCTGTGTGGCTTCAGAGGAGTGAAGGCAAAGGGAGCCACTAAGGAAATTTTGGTTTGCATTACGGTGAGGAAGACTTCTTTGAAGTCTTTAGAGCACTGAGTTGTAGTTACAGAGGTGCAGAGTGCAAGAACTAGGTCATGGCTGAAACACAGTTCTTTCCAAAGCACAGTTGTTTCCAAATCACCAGGAAGGTGAGAGAAATTTCTAAGTCTAAATTTAAATAGACAACTATGATAGGACATCCCCAAAGCCTACAAGTTGAGAAGGAGGAAGATGTGGAAGCCAAAGGTGTCCTGGGAAGAGCTAACCCCCACGATGGATCTGCGGTCCTGGGTCTTGGTGTGGCTTTTTGCAGAAGCAGAGCCTGAGCCAAGGATTCTAGGGCAAACTTATTTGGAAGGTCAGGGAGCAGCTGCAGGGAGTAGAGAAGTGGTCCACGGCAGGGAAGATGGTCTAGACCAGTGAAGGCATGGTATGAGCAAGCCACCAGTGGATTCCCTAAGAGGAATTCTTAAAAATTATGTGAAACATGGATCTCAGAGACCATCTCTGTATGTCTGAAGTCCACCAGGTAAAGCCTCAAGCAGCCATTGAACCTGTTTCTCTTGCCTTCTTTCATCTGGCCGTACTAGGTGCCACTGTTAACCTGGTGCTGCCCTGAGCTCTGGAGAGCTCTTTGAGAAACAAAGGTTTCTAGCCTCCTGAATCTTACATGAGACAAATGGCTTTTCACTTGTACCACTTTGCAAGATGTGACAAGCTTAGCTGACATTTACTGAATACATACTATGAGTGGGATGAGTGGCTGTAGTAGAACAATTCCCAGGGGTCGTTGAGAGCTGCTTCCCAAGGTTCATCTTCCAGCTCTTCCCATTTGCCATCCCTATGAAGCAAGCAGGATACCCTCCCTCCACACAGAGATGGGACACCAGGCATGCAAAGCTACAGTAGAGCACACCCACATAGTTGAGCCTTTGGGGGAGTATTTGCAACACCCACCCAAAGTGTGTGGGCAGTGCCTGAACTCCCACAAGTTGCCAGGCCTGCCAAGAGTACCAAGGTGGCCAAGGTCAGCAATACCCAACTTATGGACTGGGGTTCCCTAGGGTTCATCTGCATCAAACATGAGCTCAAAATCAAAAATTAGCAAGTCTCCCGAGGAAACAAGCCTCCAAAGTCACACGCAGCAGGAACAAGGACAAGCCACGTATTTAAGTATGCATAAACTCTCCAAATTAGAGAGATCAAGTATAAAATGGATATAGAAAATACAGAATGCAAAATGAATGTTTAATATGTTTAAGATATATTAAAAGGAGTAAGACACTTCATCTGAAAAAAAAATAAAACCTTTAGAAAAGAGAAACTATCCATTGAAATTAGAAATCTTGAAGGAATTATGTTATGTGAAAGAAACCAATCTCCTTTTTAAAAAAGTATATAACATCCTTTTGTTATAGTGAAACATTCAGAATTGAAAAATCCAGTAGAAATAGATTAGTGGCACCTGGTACCTGGGAGGAAGGAATGGAGATCACCTTCCAGTGGCACTGCTAATAAATGAAATGGTAAAGACCTCTCATTTAGGAGTGATGAAAGTGTGCCAAGCAGGGTAGTATGGTGCAGACCCATAACCCCAGCTACCTGAGAGGCTGTGGCTGGAGTACTGCAAGTTCAAGGCCACGCTGGGCATTTTAGCCAGACCCTATGACAGGATAAATAAAAGAAGGTGATAGAATACTTACCTAACACGAACAAGGTGCAATCCCAGTGCCACCAACAAATATAAAAAATGGATGGTGGTGGGAGGGTAGGAGACTTACTGTGAGCTCTAGCCCAGCCTTGCCTCGTGAGTGCAAGGCCATCCTGAACTACACAGTGAGATTCTGTCAAAAAAAAAAAAAAAAGATGGTGGTATTGGTACCACAACTTTGTAAATATATTAAAACCTATGGGATTACATTCCCTGAGTGACTTTTAGGTAAATTATACTATAACTATGAAAAATAGCTTAATAAAGATATTGCTTTTAAAAGGACTTTCGCAGATATGTTAGACAGAAAATGAGACACAACTAAAGAGAGATTGCGTGAACTGGAAAACAAACCCAAAGAAATTATTGTAAATACAGCACAGATTTAGAGAGAGGTAGCTCATTTGTAGTGTCTGTGGCTAGCATGTGCAAGACCCTGGGTCTGATCTCCAACACCACAGTATCACACACAGAAACACACACACATGCACACACACACATACACACACACACACACTGAAAAAAAGGCACCACAAAAAATTAAGAAGTTAGAAAATGTAAAAAAGATATAAAAGCATGCAAAGAGCTACTAGAAGCCTGACTGAAGGAAAGAGTCAGTGTTTAGACATATCGTAGTGGTGAATATTTCCAAACTGGTAAAAGCTAAATGCTCACAGAAAACACAAGTACTAACCAGAATAACATAATAAAAATAAAGCTTATATCCAGGTAAAACAGTGAGATTTCAGGCCACCAAGAGCAATAGATTGTTAAAAGAGCCCAGTCACCAAAAAAAGCACAACATTAAAGAAACAGTAGTTATACACAAGGCACAATGTCTACAGTAACAGTGGAAGCCAAAGAATAAATAATATATTTTAAAGTGCCCAGAGAAAAATAATTTCCAACTAAGAATCTGTACACCATTTTACAGAAGTAAATACAAAATAAATTTTTCAGAGAATTATAAGTCTAGAAAACAACTCAGTAGCAAGAAAACAAATAGCCTGATTTAAAACTGGGCAAAAGATCTGAATAGGCATTTGTCAAAAAGGATATGCAAATGTCCCACAGGCTTATGAAAGGACACTTAACATCACTACTTATCAGGGAAATGCAATTAAAACCACAGTGAGATATGACATGACACTTGGTAGAAAGACTATGATAAAAAGATGAAACCTTGAGCAGGGGAGCCAGTGAGATAGCTCAGCAGACAAAAACTCCTGCTTAAGCAAGCTTAGGCAAGCGCAGGGACCACGGTTGGATCCCTGGCATCACATGCGATGCCAGCCCTGCTCCCAGGGTGGGCTGAGCCAGTTACAGAGTCCAGGTGTAGTGACATATGCCTGTAATCCCAGTGCTGGGAAGGCTAAAACCAGGAGGATAGCTATGAGTCTGAGCTGCATAGTGAGACACTGTAACAATCAGATAGATAGATAGATAGATAGATAGATAGATAGATAGATAGATAGACAGACAGACAGACAGACAGATAGAATTTCACAAGTGCTGTGGAGAAGGAACCCTCAGTGCATTCTTGGTGGAAGTGTAATATAACACTGCCATATGGCAAAGCAGATAAGATTCCTCAAGAAACTCCTGAGTGATTTGGCTCTCCTGGGCCTGTCAGTGGGTACATATCCAAGGGAAAAAACATCTGTGCTCCATGTTCACTGAGGCACATTTCACAATGGCCAAGTGAGGAACTAACCTGAGTGTCCATTAATGAATGAACAGATTTTTTAAGTAGCACACACACACATGATGGGCACACACAAATTCAGCCTTTGGAAAGGACCACATCATCATTCCTCAGCCTTTTGGCTAAGATCAAGTGTAGCATCTGTTCTTACCAGTTTACCACATGGATGGACTTGGAAAATGTTGTGCTAAGTGAAAACCATGTGCAGAAAGACTACATAGTCTCATTCATCTGTAAAATCTAAACAAATTTGAAGATACAGAAGCAGAGAATGGAATGCTGGGTGTAGGGACAAGGCATGTGGGGCTGGTCAGAGATGGTTACCTCCTTTAGATAGCAGGCAGAAGTGTTTTCAATCCACTAAGTAGCATAGCATGATAACTATAGTTAATACAATGCACATTTTAAAATGTTAGAGACTAGATTTTAAATGCTCACTACAAAGAATAAGCATCTTTTAATTTAATTTTTTGATTTAATTAACCCGTAATGTGGTCTATGTTGAAACACCACACTGTACTCCATAAACACAATTATTGTGCATCAGTCAAAACACCATTTTAAAGGTTAGATCAATATATTCATTAGATAAATAAAACTTGGGTGTGCTGGTTAATCTTAATTGTCAATTCAACTGGCTTGAGAGTTGCTAAGGGGTCAGTAAAACCCACTTCTGGGTGTGTCTACAAGGGCATTTCCAAAGACAGTTGGCATGTAAGTCAGTGAACAGAAATGAGAAAGACCCACCTGGAGTGTGGCAGCTGTGTCCAACAGGCCAGGGCCCAGACAGAATAAAAGTGGAAGGAGGAAGCCAGCCTGAACCTGCAAGCTGGATTCTGCTTAAGCAGGTGTCTTTAGCCTTTCAACCTGAAACTCACACCCACAACTCTCCAGGGAACTCCCAGGCCTGCAGCTTCAGATTGAGGCTGCATCCTTGGTGTCTCTTATTATGAGGCTTCCAGGTTCTTGGACTCAGCAGCTACTGCATTCCATGGTTCTTCACTGTCCGGACACCATTGTGTACTACCCAACCTTGAATCATGTGAGCCAGTCTAATAAATTCTCATTTGTAAGATAGATAGATAGATAGATAGATAGATAGATAGATAGATAGATAGACAGACAGACAGACAGACAGACAGACAGACAGACAGACAGACAGACAACAGGTTTATCACTAACAGCCCTTTGGTAAAGAAATTTATACAAGAGCCCCAGCCACCCATCCTCATCATAAAGACTGCTGGGAGACCTGGCTAATCTCAGCAGGTACCTGAAACCAATTGTCTGGAAGACTGAGACAGGGACCTGAAGGAGCCTTGGGGAGCCCTGCTCTGCACCAACCCACCATTGAGAGAGTCTTACAGAACTTTGGCATGCACTCAACATCATCAGGTCCTTATGGAACTGTGGCTTGCCCCTCGTCCCTCCATGAGGTGGAAGCCACATTGAACTCTACATAGCTGGAGCTTTGGTGAGCCTATCCTGACCTCACAGTCTCCTGAGAGCCTTGCTCACCCACACCCTACCCTCCCCTAACATCACTGCAAAGTCAGAGAGAGCATTGGGGGCTTCAAAAATGACAGAAGGCAATCTCAGACCTCTAGCCCACCCAAAACAGATCCAGGAGACAAGGTCATAGAAGAACTTGGAAGTCACACACCTGAAATTTCTGAGATGATAGCAAGTGAAGTAAAGAAACAACTCCACTAGGCTCTGGGGGAAAATAGATCAGAAATAATCTCTCAGGTAAAGAACTAAATGACAACAATCATGGAAGAATTGCTCAATACATCTAAGGAAGGCATAGATTTTAAAATGGGGAACAGGAAGATGATGGAAACATTGAATGAATACTACAAGAAAGAACTAGAATACATGAAACATATTCAAACAGATACCAAGGACATTAAGAATTCCATTGATAGCTGGCAAAACTGAATATAGACTTTCAGACCTCGAAGACAATGGTGCTGCTAATGAACGTGAAAGGAAAGAGCTCTTAAAAATAACAAGGAACCAGAAAATAACAATACAACAGCTGCAAGATGATACAAAGAAAAATAATGTAAGACTATTAGGTGTCAATGAAATAAATGGAGTTAACAAAAATGGCATAAAAAGATTGTTTGCAGAAGTACTAGCAAAAGTTTCCCAAACATGGGAAAAGAAACTGGCATACAGTTAAGTGAGGCACATAGAACTCCAGCTAGCCATAACCAAGATATCTTTATCCAGACAAGTAATAATCAAGATCCCAGAAATTGAGCAAAAGAACATAACATTAAAAGCTGTTAGAGAGAAGAAGCAGATCACAACTTTCAACCCAAATGGATGTACCTTACAAAGCTACATATCAAATTTAATGGAAAGATAACTGCCATGACAAAGAACAAATGAAGAAATTCATAACAACAAAACTAGCCATATAAAAATTACTGACAAAGAAAGAGACAAAGATGACCAAACTTCAAAATCAACAGAAGAGAACCTTGAAAAAAATTAAAAAATAAAAAAGAAGAGAACCATGAAGCAGAACAAGCAATTAAGGAAAGTGGAAAGTAGGGATCCTACAGTAGGAAAACAACATGACAAAGATAATCCAATAAATATCAGTTATAACTATCAACATAATTGGCCCCAATTCACCAATCAAAAGAAGCAGACTGAAAGAGAAAGTCAAGAAACAAAATCCAACAATATGCTGCATACAAGAAACATACTTAACTCAAAAAGAAATTAATAGACTGAATATCAAAGGATGAAAAACAATACTCCATGTGACAGGAACCCACAAAAAGTAGGAGTACCTATTCTAGTAGCTGATAGTATCAAGTTGAAATAGGTCAGTGGACTAAGCACCTGTTTAGGCAAGCACAGGGACCAGAGTTTGATCCCTAACACCACGTGCCATGCCACACACTGAGTCCAACACTAAGTCCTGGCATGGTGGCTCATGCCTGTAATCCCAGTGCTGGGAAGGCTGAAAACAGGAGCATCACTACAAGTCAGAGCTGTGTAGTAAGACTCTGTATCAAGCATGATAAAGAGAGATAAAGAAGGTCACTACATACTTGTTAAGGAAAAACTGCAAGAGGAAGAGATAGCAATTATAAATATATATGCACCTAATATAAGAGCACCCACCTACATAAGATAAACTTAAGAAACATGAAAATAACATATTTGTACTGGGGTACATCAACATCTCATTGACACAAAGAGACAGAACAATTATGCAAAAAAAAAAATAATAAGCAAAAGAAAAACAGAACTAAACCAAAACTTGTGAAGCAATGGACTTAGTAGACCATTAAAGAGTGTCCCATCCAATAAAATCAGGATACACATTCTTCTCAGCTACACACAAGACATTCTCCAAAATAGATCATGTGCTAGCACATTAAACATACTTAAATGTGAAAGAATTGAAATTATCCCATGCATATTACTATAGTGCAATGAAGCTAGAAATTATTAACAAAAGAAACAGCAAAAATTCTATAAACACACTGTTATGGTTTGTGTCTAGTTGTCCTCCCAAAGCCTCATGCAGTCATGAGGTGGGGACTTCTAGAGTTTGAGACTAACTCATGATCCACTGGGATTATGTATGTTAGTACTGCTGGGGTTATGGGTGTATGTATCTTCCCCAGCCTGGGGAGATAGCCTGAATGTATTATAAGCGAGACAGAGAAACAGACTCTCTGTTGTGCGCTCGATTTCTCTCTCTCTCTCTCTCTCTCTCTCTCTCTCTCTCTCTCTCTCTCTCTCTGTCACCTCTGTTGCAATTATGGACTGAAACCTCCACGAACTCTGAGCTAAATTAACCTTTCTTTCCTTCATTTTGGGGTCTGGTATTTGTCCCAGCAATGAGAGAAGAGTAACTAAGACACACATGAAAACTAAATAATACCCTCCTCAACAATCAATGAGTCACCAATGAAATTAAAGAAGAAATTAAGCAATATTTGCAATCAAACAAACATAAAGATACAACTCATTGGAAACTGTGGTATGCAATGAAAGCTTTCTTAAGAAGGAAATTTATAGTGATAGATTCTCACAACAGGAAAACAGAACAAGCCCAAATAATCTTATGCTGCACCTCCAGCTCCTAGAAGAAGAAGAGCAAGTCAAGCCCAAAACCCAAAGAGGAAGGAAATTATAAAGAGCAGAGCAGAAATAAATGCAATGGAAATGAACAAAATAATACAAAGAATTAATGAGTGAATAGTTGGTTCTTGGAAAGAATAAATAAAATTGATAAATCCTAGTCAACATCAAAAAAGGAAAGAAAAAATTCAAATTTATTCAGTGAGAAATGAAAAGGATGAAATCACTACAGACCCTATAGCAATTCAGAAGATCATCAATACTTATTTCCAAAACTTTTACTCTCACAGGATGGAAAATGCAGAAGAAATGGACAGATTCCTGGATACATATGAACAACCAAAGCTGAATCGAGAAAATTTAAAAATTCTGAATAACCCAATAACAGCCAGTGAAATTGAATATGCAATTTAAAAACCTACCAACAAAGAAAAGAACAAGTCTTGTTGTATTTACAACTGAATTCTACAAGAAATATAGAGAGGACTTAATGCCAACTGACTTAAACTCTTCAATGAAATTGAAAGGGAAGCAATTCTCCCAAACTCATTCCTTTTTTTTTTTTTTTTTTTTTTTTTCCAATACCGGGGATTGAACTCATGACCTTGAGCTTGCCAGGCAAGCACTTATTCTACTGAGCGATCTCCCTGGTCCTCCAAACTCATGCCTGAAGGCAAGAATTACTCTGATACCAAAACCAGAGAACCAATAAAGAACCAAGAAGCCAACCAATAAAGAAAGCTAAAGCCAATCTCCCTTATGGGCATAGAAGAAAAATCCTCAATAAAATACTATAAAACAGAACTCAGCAAGTCATCAAACAGATTATGCACATCACAACCAAGTGGGACACATCCCAGAAATGTGAGGATGATTTAATATATGCAAATTTATAAATATAATACACCACATCAGCAGAACCAAAGACAAAAAAGACATAATCAGCTTAATATATACAGGAAAAGCTTTTGACAAAATCCAACACTCATTCATGATAAAAACAAACCCTACAGAAAATTGGAACAGATGGTCTATATCTCAGTCTGATAAAAGCCGTCTATGACAAACCAATGGCTAACAGCATACTAAATGGACAAATATTGAAAGCCTTCACTTTAAATCAGGAACAAGGATGCCCACTATCAACACTCCTCTTCAATATATCTCTGAAAACGTTAGCCAGAGCAATTAAAGAAGAGAAAGAAAGAAAAGGAATAATGATTGTAAAGGAAGAGTGAAATTATTGTTAATTTCTATGTACATGATACTGTACATAGAAGACCCCAAAAGCACCAACAAGAGGCTTGTAGATTTAATAACCAAATTCAGTAGCATAGCAAGATACAAAGTCAACACTCAAAAATCAGTAGCCATTTCTATACACAACCAATGAACAGGGCCAGGGAGATAGCTCAGGGGCACAAGTGCCTGCCTGGCAAGTGCAAGGTCCTGCGTTTGATCCCCAGTTCCAAAAAAAAAAAAAAAATGATACACACAATCAATGAACACATAGAGAAATTATGGAAGCCATGCCTTTAACAATAACAACCAAAAAATGAAATACTTAGAAATCGATCCCACAAAAGAAATATAAAATTTATATGGTGAAAATTATAGTATTGTGAAAAAAGAAGAGCAAAGAGAATTTGAAAAAATGGAAAGATTTTCCATGCTCCTGGATAGGAAGAACCAACACTGTGAAAATGACCATACTCCAAAAGTTGTTATATAGATTCAATGCTATTTCAATTAAAGTACCATTAGTATACCTCACAGATCTAGAAAAAAATTATTAAAATTCATCTGGAACCAGAAGACACCTAGAATAATGAAAGCAATCTTGGGTAACAAAGGAAAAGCAGGAGGCATCACAATCCCTGACTTGAAATAATGTGATAAAATCAGTATGGTACTAAAAAAAAAAAAAAAAGACCTGAGGATCAGTAGAACAGACTAGAAGATGCAGACACAACTACAAACATACTCACCCATCTTGTCTTTGACAATGAGACCAAACATGTTCACAGGAAGGAAATAGCCTTCTTAATAAATAGTGCTGGAAAAACTGGCTTTCCATATCCCAAAGGCTAAAAGAGCCACGCCTATTGTCTTACTTTTTACTTGTTGCTGGGACAAATACCCAACACTCAAAATGAAGGAAGAAAAGGTTTATTTAGCTCACAGTTACTGGAGGTTTTAGTCCATATTCGGCTGGCTCCAAAGCAGACTGGCACATGGCAGAGGGCAACCTTCCATGGTGGCGGGCAGAGAGCAACAACATGAGTCTGTCTCTGTGCCTCTCTGTCTCTCTATATACTACATTCAGGCTTTCCGCCTCAGCCTATCTGCCTTAGGCTACACCCATAATCCCAGAAGTACTCAGACCCATAGTCCCAACAGTACTAAAACACATAATCCCAGTGAATCATAAGTCATGTCTCAAACTCTAGAAGTCCCTGCCCCATGATTGCATGAGGCTTTGGGGGGACAATTAGACATAAACCATAATACCTATCATCATGCACAAAACTACAATCAAAATGGATCAAACATTTAAATATTAAAACTGAAACACTAAATCTTCTAGACGAGAAAGTAGGTAGAAATCTTAAGAACATATAGAGGTACGTACAGAGTTCAGGAGCAAAAATCAAACTGCACAGGATATACTTCAAAGAATCAACAATTGGGATCTCGTCTTTTTGAAATTTTCTGCACATCAAAAGAAATCACCAACAGAGCAAAAAGAAAACCCACAAACTAGGAAATAATTATAGCTAACCATTCTCAGACAAAGGACTACTATCTAGAACATATGAAGAATTTTTGAAAATCAGACTTCCAAAATTCAGAGATCTAATCCAAAAATGGACATCTGAGATGAATATACACCTCACAAGTGAAGAGATACAAATGACAAATAAATATATGAAAACATGTTCAATATCACAGGTCATTCAAGAGATGTAAATTAAAACAATGCTGAGATTCCATCTTATACTAGAAAGAATGGCTACCACCAAGAAGTCAACAAATAACAAATGGTAGAGAGGAGGCTGGGGAGATAGCTCAGTAGAATAAGCACTTGCCTGGCAAGTGCAAGGGCCTGAGTTCAATCCCCAGTTCCGGAAAAAAAAAAAAAAAAAAGCTGGAGAGGCTGTGAGGGGAAAGGAAACTTCTGCCACTGTTGATGGGAGTGCACAACCATTATGGAAATAAGTATGGAGATTCCTCAAAAAGCTAGGATTTAAGGTCCCATTCAAGTCAGCTATTCCCTTCTGAAGTATTTTTCCAGAAGAACTGAAATCATCATACCATAGCTATATATGCACACTCATTGTTTATAGCAGCACAATTTGTCATAGATAAACCTTGGAAACAACCCAAATGTCCGTGAACTGAGGAATAGATAAAAAAAGAACTGATATTTTTCACAATTTAATATTAATCAGCTATAAAAATGATAAATTTGAGGCTTTTCTACATAAATGAGAGATTATATTGGTAAGTGAAATAAATCAGATCACATGTACAAACATTGTATTATCTCACTAATGTGAGAACCTGAAAGAGTAATTACATCTGAAAGGTACAGTAGATACTGTGAAAGGGAAAGAATTTGTTCAATGGGAAGGAAAAATTGGAATAAAGAAAAGCACAAATGAAAGAAGAGAAAAAGATATATTTAGGTATACATGCAAAATAGTTTGGATAATTGTACTGCCAATTTCTGCTGGTCTTTTGAAAGGAACAATTAATGCTTAATTCTTTCTTTTTATTCTTATTCGTTTTTTTTCTTTTCAATGTCTTCAATTTTTTTTGTTGTTTTATTTTATTTTTTATTTATTTATCTGTTTATTTATTTTTTGTGGATCTGGGAACTGAACTCAGGTCCTTGCATTTGCCAGGCAAGCACTTATTCTACTGAGCTATCTCCCCAGCCCCTTGTTTTATTTCTTCTTTAAACCAGTCTTGTACATTTATATCTGGTAACCTAAACAACTAACTTGAAGACAACATCATGAAATACAGCACTCCTATTACTTTGTTTAATGAAATTTTGTATTGGTTCTAATGCTGTTTTTTTCTATCACTATTTTGTATTCTTTAAAAAAGAATAAAGAAACTCACACAGAATTTTCAAGGGGAAAGTGATCGCTGAAGAAAAACCTTGAATGCAAGAAGGAACGGCGAGTGGAGCATACTAGCTTAAAGAAGCAAAATCTAAGTTAACACTGTCTTATGATAATCAAAGCATGTGCAGCATGCAGCTTCAGAGGCTGAACTGCAGCCCTGCTCTAGGTTAGAGGGTTCTGAGCCCCCAAACATCCTTCTTTGAAAGGAATTTGCAGAGGAACAAATCGAAGGTTTCTTACTGTGGCTTGTATCTAGATGTCCCCACAAAGCTTCCCGTGGTCCTAGGTGGGGCTTTCTGGAGGTGGATGGGTATAGGGTGGCTGCTGCTGGGATCAAGGGTGTGCTGCAAGGATTGGTTCACTGTGTGATGCTAGGATTCAGTTGCCCCACCCTGGGTGTGACTGCTATCTGCCCTAAGGGTGGATAGCTTAGACAGGATGTAAAGGAAAGGAGGGTCATTGACAGGCACTTGATGCGTGCTTCTCCACTACTTGGCTGCCTTCTGTCTGCCATGCGCTGCTTCTCGGCAATGACTCTCTGCCAGTTACCCTGCCTGGGAGCCAGTCAACTATGAGCCGTGAGCTACAAGAAACCTTTCTTCTCGGCATGCTGGCCCCACCCTGGGGCAGGCTAGGGGGAGATTGAGACTGGGAGTGGTGGCACACACACAATCCCAGCATTTGGGAGGCTGAAAACAGGATTACTATGAGTCAAATCTGTGTAGAGACCCTGTAGACACTGTACTAAATACAGAAAGAAAGAAAGAAAGAAAGAAAGAGAGAGAGAGAGAGAGAGAGGGAGGGAGGGAGGGAGGGAGGGAGGGAGGGAGGAAGGAAGGAAGGAAGGAAGGAAGGAAGGAAGGAAGGAAGGAAAGAAAGAAAGAAAGAAAGAAAGAAAGAAAGAAAGAAAGAAAGAAAGAAAGAAGAAATAAAGAGAAACCTTTCTTCCTTTAACTTTGGGTGTTAGGTATTTGGTCTTGGCAAAGAGGAAAGACATCCCTTTACGTGCTAAACATGGTGAGAGGGGTTTCCAGGGCAATCACCGGCATTGCCTAGGGCAAGTTGCAGCACTGGAGAGTGCCACGCCCACAAGGGCTGGAAAATCAACTAGGGAGCTGCCACCATGAGCCAGGGAGACAGTGGAGAGCTAAGGACAGTAGAAAAGACAAATACGGGGCCACGTGACTTTGAAATTGCATCATAGGTCATGGACTATTCCTTGAGAACTAGAGTATATGACTTGGACAACCTGTGGACTACTAACAAAAATATGTTCATTGAGGAGCATGTTGCTAACTCTATATGATGGCATGGCTGGACCATGGTTCTGAGATAGTGGGTCAAATGTTATTCAGGTTATTCTGGGGTGAGATGTTGGTGGACCTCACTCAATCACTTGTAGGCCTCAGTCAACCCAAAGAACAGCCACAAGCAGGAGAGAAACCTGTGGTAGGTGAGTTTTCAGCATGGGTCACACATGGGCTTTCCTATGGCATCCAGTCTGGGCCCATCCAGACTCCACGCTCACCCTAGGCAACTCTTTAAAATACTTCACTATGCAGTTACACAGCCTACTGGCTCTGTCTCTTAAACTCATATAAAGAGTGGTGTACACCAGCAGTGAGCAGTGGCTCACCACTCCCTGAAGTCCATTCTCTGCCTTCCCCTAATTGCCACAGGGTGGTGGCAGAGGAGCAAGAGCTCAGGGTGGCTCTACAGTAAGTGAGTACTGGTGTCTACAGAAGCAGGAATACAAAGGCTTGCGGCCAGGGGCACACATCCCTGATACACGTCTCCCTAGGGCCTCTCTGGCTGCTGAGTGGGGGGTTATGGATGGTCCCAGGACACAGCTGGGCAGATGGTGGCACAAGCCCCAGACACTGTCCATAGTGAGGGTAAAAATGGGCTCCCTTGGTGATGTCTCTGACCCTAGGCCCTGACTGGACTTGCACACAGGACCACATGCAACAGACTGGGCAGAGCTGCATGAGAGGCCCACATTCCAATCAACTGGACAGGCCTGGGGAACCCCAACAGGTGGCTCCAAGTACAGCCAAGGCTCAGCTGCATCTGTACTAGAGACAGACTGAGGGTGTTGGTGGCACCCAAAGGAGGGAGCAGGTCCCGCTCCAGAAGGAAGATGTGAGTGAATGGCGAAGTGCTGGCTGTGAGCTCCCTTTGCCAGGGTGAAACACCTGCCTGAGCTGGGCATGGGGCTAGCACTGACACTGGCACTGTTGGAATGCCACAGTGCATGCTATCATGTCTGGCAGCTATGTGTGTGTCTGGTGGTCTCTGTCACCCCGTGGTGGGCTGGAGTTCCCACAGAGATTCACACAAGGCATCACTTCCCACCTGAATCCCATTGTTCTTACCAAGGTCCCAGGACCAGGCTTAGGGCCTCCTCAACCACAGATCCAGAGTCCTTCCAGCTCCCAAGAAATCCCCTCCCCCATTGCATCTTTACCCCTTAAATTTCTTCTCGGCTTTTCCTCTCAGCTTAACTGTCCCAAAGACTCTTCCACCTAGAGCGTGGCCAGCACAGGGTGTCATCCTTCCCTGGAGGTTTTCACCCAGCCCACATTCCCTCTCATTCAACTCGGGGCCTGGAGTGAGTGAGTACTCACCCCTTGCAGCCTGTTGATTCCACCTGCTTCCTCCTCAACACCATCCCTGGGGTACTGCAGTCAAAGGAGGATTCCTGCCAGCTCATTTCCCTCATCTCCCCCATCCTCCCTCTCATGCTTTGCCCCAGAAGCTTCTCCTTTGCCTCCATCCTTCCAGTGCCAGGGACCAGGCTGCCCATCACCTCCCCAACCTGCCCCTTCCTTTATACCACATGCAACTGGCCTGACTCTAAGCTGGCTCTCTGGTGACCCTGGTACAGTGAAGGTGAGTTGTCCCTGAATGTCTCATCTTCACACAGATGGCCTTCCTCATTTCCTATCCCTGATTTCTTACTCCTGCTTGGTGCAAGCCATAGTCCCAAGTCATGAACGCAAGGGTGCCGGACCCTGCTCCATGCATGGACCCCAGCCCAGCTGCTTAGCCTCCTGCTGCAGCTGCCCTGGCCAAACAACAAGTTCTCTGTACCAAGGCATTCCTTAAATGCTCCTGAGCTTCCTGGAAGCTTGAGCCCTCTAAGGTCTCCCCCAAAGTCAGCAGACCCAGAGCTATGGCCAGAGCTCCGGAAAAGCAGCCATGAAGAGACAAAGCCATGTCCCCACCTCAGATGGCCAACAAGGAGAAAAACAGAGCCTTTGCCAGGGAGGGCAGCACTTCATTCTCTCCACAGCCTCCTGGGCACATGCTCACACATATCAGTGCTCTTGTGGGCACAAACATGTGTGCAAATTAACACATGCATGCAACAGGCATTGTGGGGATGACACACATGGACGCATATATTTCACCCTTCAGAGCATCCGACGCAAAGCCAGCACTGCACTTACCAACATCCATCAGCCGGCCCTGCCTGAGGAGCTCCTATGGCGGGCTCAGGGCTGATACGATGAAAAGAAAGTTGGCACGTGCCCCATGAAGCCCAGTGCCAGTGAGGAAGATGGGTGAGCACAGGGCACCTAGTAAAGTGGCTTCTGAAAATTCGCAAGATAGAGAGGATGCCTGGCTGGTGTGAATCACGGAGGGCATCCTGGCATGGGGAAACTGAGCTGGGGCCTGGTGAAGGCTCTGCCAGCTCCGAGCCTGGCAGTCAAGAAAGAAAAGGTTTGAGCCCAGGTAGGGGAAAGGAGAAGTGGTGAAGAGTGGCCATGTCGGAGTCCCTTCCTGGTTCTCATCTTGGCCCAAGAAGTCTAAACTTACAATCCTAGAAACCCATTATTGGAATTCCACCAAGTTAATTCCAATCTGCCACTCCCAATGCAACTCACGATGATAACAAAGACACTAAGACATACATATATAATTAACAGGGAGCCAACAGGCCCTAAGTCCAACCATGAAAGTGGCTTCTGGAACAAAGAGAGTGACCCAGGGCTGCACTGGGGCTTTATTCATTGGAGAAGGGGGAGTGGCTTGCAAAAAGGAATTTTGGGAAGGTGGGAAGGTGAGCACTGAAGGGAATTGGGGGAAGAAGATGAGGACTGTGAGCTGGGCTAGGTAGGAGGCCTGCATTCACCTCTGCCATATTCAGAGATATGCCAAAGAAGTGCTTTGCATTATGCTACTGAGATAGTATCTAACATTTTGGGAGTCTGGTACTTTAGCTCTGATGTGTAATCTTTCAAGCCTCAGGAAGTCATAGCCTCTATCTCAAGGCTTGATCCCAGCTGACACTGTGGACCATTGGCTCTTCATCCTTTATCAGGGAAACATGCATGCCATCTTCAAAAATTACCACCAGCACCTTGGCTAGACCAATACACACTGCTTAAGACCAACTGAAAGGATAGTGAGAAGTCCTAGCCAGCTTTGTACATTTCAATACGAGGGAACAGGGTCAGGCTCAGTCAAAATAAAGACAGTCGCTCTTCTTTCAAGGAGAGCTGCTCAGGCGGTCCTCCACAGTTCCCCCTTCTTTGTTTTGAAGTAGCTGGAGTAGTTTCAAGTGTGGCCGCATAGCCCATAGCTGTTGTTGGGCTGAGAATCCTGTGACACACTTTAATGAGAAGGATTATAAACAAGAGAATGATTGCATCAATTCCAACATAAAACCAAAAGAGAGCCTTGAGAAATGCAAATGGATTCAACTGCTCTATAGCATCAGCAAACTTATCCCAGTCTTTAATCTGGGCATCAAAAATGGCTGTCTGCTGTGACATTAACAATAGTTTCCTCTGAAGAGCAACTATATCCAAAGTAATATTTTCATGGATAGCCCCTTGTACATGTTTCTTGATTAGTCCCCAAGGATAAAGACTTTTGTTATATGCTAAGGTAATGGGGTGATACAAAAGAAAGTCATATTATAATGGTACTTTCAACCTTGTTATAATTGTAAATTTTCAATTTGATAATCTATCCAAAGGATGGAGGTTTCTTGAATGCTTGCTTGAGTTATTGGCTTTATATTAATATTTTACTGAATTTCCTGCTGTTCCCAGAAATTCTTGTGCAGTTGTCTACAAGATGAGCAGTTAATATGGAATGAGCTAACATCATAGAGTTGATAACTGCACAGGCTATCAAAAGCGCCAAGGAAGTTATCCTTGCTATAATAAATCCAAGCATCTTCTTGGTCCAATCGATAAAACTCTTAGTTAATGTTTCTACCAAGAAAGAATTAAGCGAATGACACCATGGCTCCATGAGACTGACTGGAAGCCAAACCCCAAGCACCATGACCATGATTACCACTGTGGAGTTATTAGAAGGATATTTAGGCATGATACAATGGGTCAGACAACATGTAGTGCATGAGGCCATATTTGGTTGCCACTCTATCTTTCTTTTTAATAGTGGTTGAGGACCATAAGTACATATGTTCACTTTTATATATCTATGTCCTTGTAATGCTGCTTTGACTTTTCCTCCACCTATCAGCTGCAGATGCCCAATCTGTAGGAATACACCGTGAAAAGGTAGGTCTAGATTCCACAAAGTATATTGTATCGGCCCAGTTTTGTCACTGATAGTGAATCTGGGATTGGAACAATTGAGGCCTCTGCCTGACCGTGTAACATTGGACAAGGCCTCTGAGATCATGGTATAGCTGGAAGAGGCTGCAAAAGAAATCTTGTGCCGATTTCTATCTATCTCTAAAAGGAATCCTGCAGGGTACCAGTCTATAAAGGAATAATTAAATTTGCATATGGCCCATCCATGGTACCGACCCTGCAAGTCTGCCATTTGTCCAAATCACCTTCCTCAAAGTGAGGGGCATGAGCTTCTGGAATACATACAGGTATGGTAGGTTTAAAATATCTTATAAGGTTACCATGCAATGGAATAGAACTTAGGGTAAATAAGGCAAATTTTTCTTTAAACAGTTGTACTTCCCACGTCTGATCTATAGCCAACATGCAAAGGCTAGCGTCTTGTACATGGGCTAAACACAAAGGGAGACATACAAAATGAGATGTATAAAATGTATAGGCCAGGCCAAATGATATATTTATAGTTATTGCTTTCTGTAGAATGGAAAACCTCTGGGGGCCTGTTCATCCATATAAGAGGTCTAAGCCAGAATGCATTAGGTTATAGGACCAATACACTTCTCCTTGAACCACAGGAGTACCCAGAGAAGCTGCTATAAGGTTAGGGATTGTAAAGAGAACACTATCAGGTGACTGAGCCAAACCCTGGTTGTTAACTAGGTGGCAAGCCTCATGAATGGTCTGCTGCAAGCCTTTCCAGGAAGGTGAGTGATGTGCTGTTAGGTTCATTGCTTGAGGTCTCAGCAGAGATCTTAATGTGTTGCATAGATGGGTTGGCTTCTGGCTATGGAACAGCTCTGATGGTCCTAATGTCTCTCGATTTTCTGTGGAAATATAAGCACAACCTCAGCCCCAATTTAAAAGTAATGACAGACCATTCCAAATACCTGTTTGGAGGTCACACCAAGCCAGATTCAGAAAAGTTAAAATACATGTAGCAAAATTTTGACTCTGGGTTCCCCCTTTCTTTTTTTTGATAGGTAGGTTTTTAGTTTAATACAAGCATATTGGATTATCATTTGACCTTGGGGATTATAGGAAGTCTCTGTAATATGCTTTATTTTCCAGTTATCAATTAAATTCTGGGTCCAGCAAGATAGCTCAGCAGTCTAAATCGCCTGCTTAGGCAAGCTTAGGCAACCGCAGGGACCGCAGTTTGATCCCTGGCACCACATACTGCACCAGCCCCACCCCCCCAGGGCAGGTTGAGCTGGCCATAACATAAATAAATAAAGTTTATTTTTAAAAAATTAAAAATAAATAAATAAATTCTGAAAATTTTTACTAATGTAAGCAAGACCAATATCGAGTTTTAGTGTTTGCAACATTAAGTTAGCAAAGGCTGATATGCAATGTTGTAAGACATGTTGATTTTATTTACCTGTATGGCAGATAGCATGAGGCACATGTGAGCACATATCTACATAACCATGAATATATTTAGGTTTGTTAAAGGAAGATGCGTGGTCAATAATCATTTGTCATGACCAATTGGTTCTAAGACCTCTGGGATTGTAGCTTTGTTTAGGAATAGGCCCAGGAATGAGCTGACAAGCAGGACATGTCATCATGATCTGTCTAGTTTGTGCTCTGATAATTTTATATTCCTTTTGCAAATGTTTAGAATTTTGAGAAACAAATTTAGGGGGTTTTCTCGCTTTATCAAAAATGAGAATCAGATTTACAGTGGCATCTGTATTATAATTAACTGATGACAACAAGCCTGGGAGATTAGAGTGAGATCTAATAAGACCAACAAAAAATGCAACAGTTCTACTTAATACAATAACAAAGACACTAAGACTTATATACATAACTAACAGGGAGCCAAGGGACCCTAAGTCCAACCATGAAAGTGGCTTCTGGAACAAAGAGAGTGACCCAGGGCTGCACTCAGGTTTTATTCATTGGAGAAGGGGGAGTGGCTTGCAAAAAGGAATTTTGGGAAAATGAGGACTGAAGGGAATTGGGGGAAGATGATGAGGACTGCGAGCTGGGCTAGGTAGGAGGCCTGCATTCACCTCCACCGTATTCACAGATATACAAAGGAAGTAATTTGCATTATGCTATTGAGATAGTATCTAATATTTTGGGGGTCTGGTGCTTTAGCTCTGATGTATAATCTTTCAAGCCCCAGGAAGTCATAGCCTCTATCTCAAGGCTCGATCCCAGCTGACACCATGGAGCATTGGCTCTTCTTCCTGTTATCAGGGAAACACGCTTGCCATCTTCAAAAAATTACCACCAGCACCTCAGCTAGACCAATAAGGCCAATTGAAAGGATAATGAGAAGTCCTAGCCAGCTCTGTACATCTCAGTATGAGGGAATAGGGTCAGGCTCAATCAAAATCGCTCTTCTTTCAAGGAGAGCTGCTCAGGCGGTCCTCCACATGGCCAAACTACCCTCTGGAAGTGGCAGGGGACAGGTCAGATGGCACTGTGGAAGAAGTTATGCTAGCAGTCCCAGGAGCTGAGGATAAGGCAGAGAAGTGACCAGATTTGGCTTTCTTTGACCATATATGACTGATATATTTCAGGTATCTTACCTCCTTCTCCATAAAGCAAGGACAAGGACAGTTTATTCCTGAGTGGCACAAAGCCAGTCTCTCTTGGTCAGCTGGATGCTGGCACCCCTGCACAGGCACGGGATGGCACTTGACAGGGTTTCTCTGCAGATCACAATAATCCACTCCTACAATGGAAAACTCTCCAAATTTCTCTTCCAAGACTGAGGGTCGCTGCCTGCATAAGGGCAAAGCAAGCTGCAATTCGAAATGTCAGGGCCTGGGTTTGAGGTGGGCAGCTTCAAGGTGGTCTCCCCTGACTCCCAACCCAGTGCTGTCATCTTCCCCTGTCCCCTCTAGCATAGCTGGACTCACGCTCTTAGGAAAACAGTGTGGCAGAGTGCTGAGAGGTCAATTCCAAGGGTAGGTCATGAAAAGACTATGGCTCCCGGCTTGATCTCCCCCTGACTCCCATGCTAATCATGAGGGAAGCTGCATCATGATGCAGGCCAGGTGACAAGAGGCTGAGCCTGTCTATGACTGGTGAGAGTGTGGGAGTAGATGTTCCTACCCAATCAAGACTTTGGCTGAGGCTCAATCCCAACTCACCATGGGAACCTGGGCCACAGCCTCTCGAAGGTCACCTAGACCCTGCCCAATGATGTTGAGAGAACAAATTTTGTGGTTTCAGCTCCCAAGGTTGATTTGCCACACAATAAAAGATAATACAATACAGGTGGGCAGGTCCTGGCTTGTGCAATATCTGGTATGGGAAGTGGGAGGTGGGAAGGAGCCAGAATATTCAAAAACATCCTGTATAAGGAGGGGAGAGACAGCCCCTTGGGAACACCAAGCCTGAGACCCACTCTCCCCAGGCTGGGCTTGGTTGCCAGGGAGACAGAAATTCCTAACCTGGTTTCTAGGCTACTCTGCCTTCCTTCCAGTACACGTGGGCTGAGTTTGCCTATCAGGATTTTTGCAAATGAGAATAACAATTGTGGTCACGATTAGGAGAAGAAAGTGATTTCTTTCATGAAACCAAGCAAAACATTGAACAAAAAGCACGTCAAGGTGTGGCCCTTCCCCACAGTCTGATCAGTCCCTGAAGGATCTGGGAATGGCTCCCTCAACCTCTTTCCTCGCAGCCTAACCCGGCCCAGACACTGCCTGTTTCCAGGGATGGGGGCAGCAAAGGAGCAGCGGGGGTATCACCCTGCCTGGACACTCTGACAGGTACCCTGAAGTCTAGGACAACTCTATGGCCATGGCCCAAGTATTCTTTTTTATACCCTGGTTCTTATAAATAGAAATTTGCACCTCAGAGCCACCTTCCAGCAATGACTTCAGGTCAGGACCAGGGGCAGCATCAGCGGTCAGTGCTCTTAGGCCATTGGTTGTATCTTGGAATTCCAAAACTGTACAAGAGCAGAGAGGGCTCTGCTCAACAGCAAAGGGGGAGGGGAAAGGGGCATAGCTGAAGTGTGCTATAGGTGTGCTGGCCTTATACTTTTGGCCCAAATCATCAGAATTCCTCTAATTAGTCCAAGTTGGGACATGGACAAGTCACAGAAAAATGTGCCTCTTCCAGCAATTCATGTTACAAAAAAAGGGGTTGTTTTCCTTAAGACTAGCCCAATGTCAGTGCCTTTATAGGATCCAGAAGAGAAGAAGCCAGAGCCACAAACCAAAAGACACCTGGCACCAGTCAAAGCTGGAAGAGTTAGGGAAGGATCCTCCCCTAGCTTCCACAGGGGAATGTGGTCTGGCTGACTCCTGGATTTCAAATCTTAATCCTGCAGTGGGCTCAAGTGTAGCTCAGTGGTACAGCACTCACTTAGCATGTGCAAGGCTCTGGGTTTGATCCCTAGCACTGCAAAATAAAACAAAGAGCACCTTCTAACCTCCAAAACCATGCGAATACGCTTCTGATGTTTCACACCAAGCTAGTGGTCTTCTGTTATGGTGACTACAGGAAGTAGAGACACCATCTCTAGCCAATGGAAGTTATTATGGCTTCTGTCTAGGTGTCCTCCCACCAAAGCCTCATGTACTCACAGGTGGGACCTTTTATCAGTGACTATGGCTAGGGTGTGTGAATATGGATTAAGGGTGTGTGGTACTAAATTAGTCCCCTGATTTTGGAGTAGTTCTGGGTATGGAAAATGAGGAGACCCACCTTGAAGTGAGTAGCACATCACATCACCACCCAAAGGCTGTAACCTGGATTAGGAAAAGGGGAGCTGGTCGCCTTCTGCTCGCTGCCTCTGCTTGCCATGCCATGGGCTGTTTCTTCTCTGCAATGACTCTCTTCCATACCAGCCTGCCTTGGAACTGGCCAGCTACAGACTGAGATGTCTACAGTGAACTGAAACAGACCTGGCCTTTAACTTTGGAAGATATTTCATCTCAGGAATGAGGAAAGTAAAACAGGAGTCTTTTCAGGTTGACCTACGCATTTTCTGACATAACTCATGTGACTTCTCACCAACATTTATTACGAACAACTTCAAGCACACAAAAAATGTTGGAGAAAAAAATGTTGAAGAAACTGTACAACGAATATGTATATTTCCAGTGCCTAGCAGTTATGGTGAACCTTTTGAAGTTTTCAATGATACAAACAGCCCCTTATGTTATAGGTTTGCTACCACTGGCCTAGACTGTTTAAATAATATCTGCTTTATGGGGGCTTGCCAGGTAGCTCAGTTGGTTAAAGCACATGATTCAGCAAAGTTTCTCAGGCCTGAGGAATGTGGTTCAATTCCCATCTCCACATGGAACATGAGAACTGCCCTTAAAGGCAACCTCAGCCAAGAAAAAAGAAAATCTGCTTTATTTGGTCACTCCTGCCAAAGTGTTTCATACTTTTTTGTGCTTTCCTTTTATCAGTAATACCTATTAATTCTACCAGTTGTCAGTGCATATATGTTTTGGTCATATCCAACTGCCCATTACCTTCCCTTGCACCTTCATCCTCTCCTTATTCCCCTCTTCCTGTATAATAGTAGCCTCACTTATAGCTTCCTGTCATTCTTTTAGATACCATATTTTAGAGAAAATATGAGCTACTGTATATGGCAACATGACAATCCCCAGATCCATCCATTTCCCTCCAAATGACAAAATCTCATTCTTTTTATGGCTGAGTAATATGCTACTGTGTATATTTACCAGATTTTCCTTACCCATTCATCTGTTGCTGGTCAACTAGGCTGGTTCCATATCAAGGCAATTGCAAGTTCTATCACAGTAAGAATGGGTACATAGGTAGCTCTGTGGTGTGTTAACTTTAATTCCCAGGGATTTATACCAAACAGTGGTAGCTTCAGCTTTGATCTTTATTATTTTTTCCCTTCTGTTTGGTTTTGCTTTGTT
This sequence comes from Capromys pilorides, assembly GCA_004027915.1. Classification (NCBI taxonomy): domain Eukaryota; kingdom Metazoa; phylum Chordata; class Mammalia; order Rodentia; family Capromyidae; genus Capromys; species Capromys pilorides. The sequence goes on from PVKN010007213.1 coordinate 23,996, forward strand.
CTTTTTTCTTTTCTAAAACTATGATATGCATAACTAGGTTATTTATTTGAGACCTCCCTGATGTTTCATATATGCTATAAGATTCTCTCTTATGGGCCAGGAAGATAGCTCAGGGGCACAAGTGCCTGGGTAAATGCAAGGTCCTGAGTTTGATCCCCAGTTCTGAAAAAAAAAAAAAACTATTTCCTCTTAAAACTGCCTTTTCACAGAGATTCTCTTGTGTTCTTTCCACTTTCATTTGACTCTAGGAACATTTTAATTTCCATGATTATTCAAATGTGAACTGTTCAATCTCCACTGAACAATTTGCATAATATGATATATGAAAGTTTCTTTTGTGGTTGCGCCTGTTTGGAGTTCTAAATGTCTCCTATATGTAGATGTCAATGTCTTCCTTGAGATTTTTTAAATTACTTTTTTATTTGATACAAGGTCTTGCTATGCAGCTCAGACTCATAGTGATCCACTTGTCTCTGCCTCCTCAGCTCTGGGATCACAGGAGTACACCACCATACCCAGTTCCAGTGGCTGGCAAGGCATGTCCTGGATTCCAGGGCCAGCATGGCATGTGGTGCTGGGGATCAAACTCAGGTCTTGTGCTAGAAAGGCAGGTGTTTAGGCCACCAAGTTATCTCCCCAGCCCTACTATTATTATTTTATTATATAGATTTTCTAAGCCATTCTTTTTTAAATTTATTTATGTATTTGGTACAGGATCTCACTATGTAGCTTGGACTCATAATGATCCTTCTGCTTCATTCTCCCTATCAATGGGATTACACCTGTGCACCACCATGCTGGGTCTTAGGTCATTCTTTTTAAATTTTCCACACTCTTCTATCTTTCCTTTTTTTATATCTTCAGTACAGGGATTGAACTCAGGACCTTGCACTTGCCAGGCAGGTACCTATGCCACTGGGCTATCTCCCTGGCCCTGTCACATTCTTCTACACCCGGGGTGCACTGAGCCAGCCACCAAGACTTGGTGTGGTGGCACATATCTGTAATCCCAGAGCTGGGGAAGCTAAGACAGGTGGATCACTATAAGTCCAAGCTGTGTATCAAGATCTTGTATCAAATAAATGATTTTTTTTTATTTTAAGAATCATGATTAGACCCAGAGCGCAGGCCCTGCTTGTGAGTGAGATGACCTGGGGCCCACCAGACCCTCGTTCAACACAGAGCCCAGGCCCGGCTTGTGAGTGAGACAACCCAGAGCCCATGAGACAACCTGGAGCCCACCAGATCTTCATTGGACCCAGAGCTTAGACCCAAGTGTGAGTGGGACCACCTGGGGTCCACCAGATCCTCATTCGACCCAAAACCCTGGCCCAGTGTGTGAATGAGACAACTTGGGGACAACTGGATACTCATTCAACCCAAAGCCCAGGCCTGGCATGTCCAGTGTGGAACCCTGCGGCAGAACTCCGTGCAGAAGTTCTGCAAAGTGCTACACAGAGGCAAGACCCACCCAGCTGATCCAGGAGCAGAACATCTTGATAGGGAGAGTGGCACAGCAGGTTCACCTCCAAGGGCTGCAGCAGGAAGAAGTGGAGTCCAGCAGCTAGACCCAAGTCACACTCGCCTGGACAAGTTTAAACTTGGTAGATCAGGACATGATGCTAAGGTAAGAATTCTATCAAACCTCTACACCAAACGTCAGAAGACAGACCTATACAAAATGACACAGAGAAGGAGCAAAATGCACTCTCAGGGCCTGAGCACACCCAGAACAAATGCAAGAGACAATAGCATAAAAGAAATTGGAAATCACACACCTGAAATCTCTGAGATAATAGCGTCTGAAGTAAAGAAATAACTGAAGAAAGGTATAGAGGAAATCAGATTAGAAATAATTTCTGAAATAAAAAAGAAATAACTACAATGAAAGAAGTATTAAATGCTCCTAAAGACAACACTGATTTTAAAAATAGAGAAGAAAAAAATAGAGGAGAACAGAAAAATGATGGAATCCATATAGGAAAAAAATAGAATGCATGAAGCAGATTCAAAGCACTATGTGGGAAATTTAAACCTCAATCACAAGCTGGCAAAACCATTTCAATGAAAGTGAAAATAGACTTTGAGACCTTGGAGACACCATTGCAGCTAGTGAAAAGGTAAGAAAAGATCTCTTAATAACAACTAGGATGCAGGAAAAAAAAATTCAACATCTGCAAGACGATGCAAAGATAAACAATGGAGACTAGTAGGCATCAATGAGAAAGAAGGAGTCAATATAAATGACATAAAAAGAATATCGGCAGAAGTAATAGAAAATTTCCCAAATATGGGGAAACAATCTGACATTCAGATAACTGAAACATATAACATCAACCCAATTAAAACCACATCCAGACATATTATAATTAAGATACTTGAAATTAAGCACAGGAGCTGTATACTAGAAGCCACTAGAGAAAAGAAACAGATCATATTTAAAGGAAAGCCCATCAGAATACCAGCAGATTTCTCTTCATAAACCATCAAGTCAGAAAGAGAATGGAGCAAAGTACTTAAAGTCTTGCAAGAGAACAAATTCAAACCCAGACTGATATACCCTGCAAAGCTCTCTTTCAAGTTTAATGGAGAAGTGAAATACTTCCATGGCAAACAACAACTAAAGAATTTCATGATGACAAACTCAACCTTACACAAACTATTAAAAGATATTCTAGAGAGGGATCAAAATGACCACAACTCCATGATGGAGAACCCACCAAGTAGGGCAAACAATTAAACACAGGAGAAAAAGAGGTGTACAAAGCAGACTTTCAATTAGTCTTTTGTATACAGCAGCAAAGTATTTCCATCAGCATACTCTACAAATGGACTTCTCCAGCAGCCTATGGGTCATGATTCTGTCTGGATCTACAGGGTGGACATCAAGGAAATAGCAGTAGCTCAGTCCCACAAGTGACACCTGGCCACCAGTGAGCACCATAGATGCTATGTCCATGACATACTAGAACTTTGTGCACTATCCTATCCACAAACTGTTAGAAGTGCTGGTCATATATTTGCCATTCCAGTATTTATGTTATATTTTATTCTTAGTAATTCTTTACT
>PVKN010007214.1:0-27057 GCA_004027915.1 Capromys pilorides
CTTGGTACACTCTGTGTGTGGGTTAATCATGGACTCTTTTGATGGTTTGATAAGATCTAAAGGAAAAACTTAGTAGTTCTCACTAGTAAAGGAAAAACAGTATTTCCTTGAAGTTACCTACTGTAAATAAATGTTCTTTCACCTTGGTTCTTTTAAGGCATCAGATACAAATATGATTTTAAAACAGTATGTTTTTTTAAAAAAAATTTTACTGTAAAAGGCACACTGGCATGAATCCCCCTCAAAATCTTTTCCCTCACTTTGAACATGCTGTTGTGGACACCTTGATGTCCTGCACTAACTTAAACATTTACTTTCATAGTCATCTTGACATTAAGAAGGAGCAAAGCTGTGCACGTCAGGTCCAGTCAGTAAAGTGACTGAGGGCAGCCAGGGCTGTGTCCCCGAGCCTGTTTTCCTTGGGCTGGTGCTCAGCAGTAACTGTTCACCATGCTGGTCACAGTGCTTCTGACACTGATCACAGAGGATCTTCAAACTGCTCCAGAAGTTGGCAAGCACAATGCAATAAGTGGGTTCAGAGCTACAGGAGTATTTTGAGGGGGTTTAATAGCGCTGTGTCTCTTGCTATAATAAATATTTTCAAAATGCAAGCATTCACTGTATATTTTGATCACCATTTATATTAGAAAGTTGAGAATTCTACTGAGCTAAGAAACTGGAGTACAATTTTCTTAATGCACTAAATAAACTCAGGTCCATCAGCATCAGAAGTCTGGTAGAATGTGTTGCTTTATTTAAAAAAGTTAAGGGCTCTAACTGGAATTTTCCTCCCAGAAGGAGGCCAGCCATTATTTGATAGCGTCAGGCTAACACCATCAGGCAAGTAGACATACAAGTCTGGAGTTCCAGGGAGATGTCTAGGTTGGAACTCTCATGGCTCAGCTCACATTTAAAACCGTGGTCATGCCTGAGACCACAATAAAGGTGACTACAATAGACAAGAGGTCCCAATGTACAGCTTTACCACCCCAACATTAGGAGGGCATGGAGCTAGGCGGGGACACCCCAGGAAAAACCAAGAGGCACAGAGGAAATTAATGGAGTGTGGGTTCCAAATACGCATCCTGAAGGTGACTGTGGAGAAGGGGCATCAGATGTGGCCAACAGTGGCATCAAGTCGGAGATGACACAGCTGAGGACTGATCATCAGCTTTAGTAACTTTGATATCAAAGTAAATCAAATTGGCATGTGCTTCAGAGAGAAGAAAACTGGAGATGGAGACATTTTTAGAGTATGGACAAAACCATCAAGATTTGACTGTGTTTAGGAGAGACGAGGAGAAGTAGGGCATCTATTTGCCAGAGTTAGTGAAAATGAATTAGCTTGTTGAAGCCTTTGCTATCCATAACATTGTAGAACATTGAAGAAATGTTACCAGCCAGAAGTTGTTTTTTTTTTTTTTTCCTTAATGTGTTTAGTCCAGGGTCTACAAGGTCTCACTGTACAGATCAGACTCTCAGTGATTCTCCTGTTTTCAGCCTTCCGAGCACTGGTACTATAGGCGCACTGCCCAGTCTCATTTACGGTCTCAATGTACCCTAGGGGCAGGCTGTCATGGCTTGGGGATCAAACCCCAGTCCCCTGCACTTGCCTAAGCAGGCATTTTACTCTGCTGAGCTATCTGGCTGGCCCTCAAGCCAGACGTTTTAAGTGTTGCCTGAAAAAAGCCTGTCTTCCTAGATAAAAGCTTAATGTATGAGAATCAAATGCTCTTGCCAAGATGACTTTTTCAGAGAAGATCCTGGGTATCCTTGGTTCTCAGCGTGTGGCTCTCTGACCAGGAAACCAGCCTCTCTGGCAACTTAGTAGACATACAAATTCCTGAACCTGCCATGGGTCTTGGGAACCAGAACTTCTGAGGGTGGTGTCCGTCAGTTTGCGTTTTCAGGAGACCTCAGGAGATTTTGATACTAAAGTGCTTGAAAATCACTGAATCGAACTAAGTCATAGTGTACAGATTGTTCTACAAAAATGCTAAGAGAAGAGACTGACAAAGGGAATATGTAAGCGGCACTAGTTATATATTTTAAAAGCTACCAAGATATGACTATCACTCTATTGCTATTAACCAAGACATCAAAGTGAATTTATGCTTCTACAACTTAGAGTTGTCATTTAAGTAGAGATGAAATAAATACTTCATCTTTCTGCATGACGTACATGTACTTGTAAGACATATATCACCTTTTAAAATTATTATTGGTCATGTTGTAGCTTTTCAAGTTTGGAAATGCCTCTGAAGAAAACATTGGTGAAATTCATGGAAAATTCAAATATTTACCTTGAACATAAATTCTTGCCTGGTGCTTATCTTTTCCTCTGATGTTCTCAGCCTCGCATTCATATAGGCCTTCATCTTCTAGCTGGATATTGAAGATCTTGAGGACAGCCCCGGAGGTACTGATCTCAGCAGTGCTTGGCATTGGTTCTAGAACTTTCCGCCACCGGATGTCAGGAACAGGACTTTAAGTGAAAGATAGCAGAGCTAAGGATCCCTAACAGCTGAAAGACAACTGACTTATATTTATAGCTAAACATGTATATCATACATTTCTTAAAAGGGTATGAAAACTAACATGATTCTCTATATGTTCATGAGAAGAACACTTACTTTCCAAGTGCAAAACATTCAAGAGTCACATTTTGGCCCATCAAAGTATAGATGTCCTTGAATTGCACCACAATATCAGCTGGATATGGCTTTGTTGTTCCTGACATTAAAGAAATATAAATATTTATGAAGTACTAAGCAAAATGGTATTTTTTGACATAGTAATTTTTGTAAGATTAGAACAACTTGAGTACAGAAGGCTTTTCCAAAATAGATATGGGTTGTGTCACAATATAAAGGTCTCTTTGCTTGTATGAGCTTATCAAGTGGTTGCAATGTAATTTCCTCCTTCTGACAACTTACCATCACTCTCACTCTGTTCACTCTAAAGGTTCAAGGAATTAGCAAGAAACATCAGATATGCATAAGGTGTTTGGATCAGTGCTATGCAGGCTCAGGAAGGTAGAAAAATGAAAGGAAAGAGGGGAGAATGGGAGGAAGAGAAAGAGGAGAGTAGAAAAAAAAAACAGACAAGGCAAAAGGCAGAAAAGAAGAAAAAGTTGTCCACAGAGAGGAAGGCAAATGGGAAATAAGTTGGAAATGAGAGGAGGAAAGAAGGAAAAGATTTACTTAGACAACACCACCCCACTCAGTAGATACTTTATGTCATCTATGTAGCATTTTATTTCTGAAGCATGCATTATTCCCTCAATCACACCAGAGAAGTGAGAGGTGTAGAAAGGCTAGATGCATTGTTTAGGGCCATAGGTACATACCGTACACTGTGGAATGGTAAAGACACAAGTAAATCCATGTGATGTGATATATAAGAAAAATAAACAAGTAGACTGAAGGAGTGACTGTCAAAGAAGACAAGATGGCGGGCCTGTGAGAATCTTAGAAAATACGACAAATGAACTCAAATAGTTTCTGTCTGAAGAAGAAAAATCACATTATTACAAAGCTCTAGGATTTTTCAAGCAACGATCAAAGACCTTAAAATATTAAGCCATTAAAATATATGCAGCTGAAAATCAACTTGAAGTTGCAATGAAGAATCCTTGCAAGCATGTTGTTAAACATGTTCTTCCTGGGTAAAAATCAGAAAGAATTTTTTCACTGGATGAAACTGACAGGATTTGAGTTTTCGGAGCAGTATAGATCTTACCTCTGCCGTGAGGAGTGGACATTATGGGCCGCTTTAGATGATGGAGCACTGAGAAGAGAAATAGAAGACAGAGATCTAAAGAAGGCTGCCTTGTTCATTCAGGCAAGATGGGTGAGACCAAAACTAAGGTACAGTAGCAAAGAGATGGCGAGACAAAGCACAAATGCAAGCTGCACTCGAGAGGCTGAATTGGCAGGTCTGCTCCTCAGGCCCATGTCCCTCAAGGTGCAGAACCAAGGCCCGAAGCAGCAGAGCTCATGAGATGCTCAGGGATTTCAGGTTCCTGGGTTCTGTGCTAAGACTGCTGAACTGGGATGCCCGGATTTCACTCTCAGAGGCTGACAAGCTCACTTGAAATGACTGAATTATCTGTTCTGAGCCTCAGGGGAAGAGCACGCTGACCAATGACAGGTTAGAGTCTTGTGCCCAGAAAAATAAAATGGCACTGGCAAGTGACTCCAGACCATGGAGGAATTTTATTGATTTCTTTGTTTCATTTTCTCTTTAATTACCTTTTTTGTTTTCTTTTAAAACAAACATTTACTTGAGAGAGAGTATAGCAATAATTGAAATTACATTAGAAGCAGCACACATCTAGAAGACCAGAACCACAGCGGAGTTTTAAGAAGAAGCAACAGATGTGTTCTGAACACTTGGAGATTGGCATCTCTGCCTCTTTTGGGAAGCATCTAGGGTAAGGGTGGAGCACAGGTAAGAGGTCAGTTGTAATTTAAAGTCATCTGCATATGGCTCTCACTGAAGTGTATGTAGAGGACACTATTCAGAAAACAACCGAAGAGAAATATAAGAGGAAGGCTATCTGGCAGAGAATGCTGCACACAATTTGTCAGGGCAGCAGACAGGAGAGGAGGACTATGGGAAATTAAAAGGAAGATGAGTTTGTGAGGAGAAGGGGTGGTGTGGAGGGCCCGCGGAGCTCAGGACAGAAATGTGTCCTCCGGTAGAAGTGAGCGGGAGATGGTGATTACTCAAGATTGCCTGCATTGAATGTAAAAGAACATGCAGGGAGGATGAAGAAGAGGACCCTGTGGTACCCGGATGAGGATGGTAACAAGTGCTCCAGGGCCATCTCCTGTGGAATCCAACAACACTATTGCCCTATAACACAAGCACTTGAGCTTAACATCACTTTCTGAATATCAAACTCTTCAGACTTAACATGGAACTGGCATTTTCCATCACTCAATGATATTCTAATAAATCCCTATAGAATGTGATAAAAAAAAAAACAATTACACATTTTTACACAGAAATTTAGGAATCTAATCTTACACAAAATTGTAGCAGGTGAATCCTATGGCATTTTTTTCTTATCTCTTATTCTCTTTTATTATCTTTTTTTTAAACAAATATTTACTTGAGAGAGCACTCATTGATATGACATTAGAAGCAGTATGCATTTAGAAGACCAGAATGACAGGTATCCCAAGCATGGCTTCAGTATTACACATCACTATCCTCAGTGTAGTTGCTTAGTTCACATATTTCGGCATATATAGTTAGTCAGGGTGAGAATTCTACCAATTAACTACTAGTTCTGACATTGCCAGTTCTGCTGATAACCCACTACTATTATGGACTACTGGACTATACATACAACTACTCTCTCTTAGTTTGATGAGAAGAAAGATTTGCACCAATAGTGTTTAGAAAAGTTATTGTGTCTGCATCTTGCATTCTGAAAAACTACTATGAAGACAATAATATGCAATGTATCAATTATTGTGGCTGTCCTACTAACCTGTTTTGAAACTGTCACATTAGAATTCATAAAATAAATAAATAATTGAATCCAATGGATATCAACTAGGGCAGCCAGAGAACTTAGTGTTAATGAGAGACTATTTCTCCCATTGGGACAGAAACTTAGAAAATAAATATACATGCCCACATGCAAGCCTATTTCTAGAGAGAAGGAAAGATGATAGCAGAATTTATGCAGTGTCTCTGTTTTCACTCCATGAAGGAAAGTGTCTAAGCCTGAGGAGAGAAAAGAGCCAGGAAGACAACAATATGGACTAAATACTAATTATGTGACTGACTCCTTATGGAGAGAAATCTGGAGTCTCGGTGGTGTGCTGGCATTGTTCCTGTTGTTACACTGTAAATAGGGATAGAGGTTAGGAACTGAGCAGAAATCTGTCAGCCCTGAAGCTCTGTCCTCACACACTTGAAATCACCGTCATTAATGGGAAGTAAGCGCATCTACTGTGATCTGAGTCCCTTAGTCAGCCGTGAGTTTTACAAATGAAGTTAGTTTCCTTGGATCTAGGTTAAAAGGGCCGTCTAACCAGGAGCCTCAGGGATGGGGCCCTATGCTTGTTATTGAGAATAGAAAAGGCAATTTATTTGTTGGCTTGCATCAAGTAAATAGTTCCTTCAAAAGATCATAATGATCAAATTACCCATCACCCTCTCAGTTCTGCGGTCACTGTTGTTTGATTTGATCTAATCGTTTGTTTTCTTCATGAATTTCAGAAGTACGAATGCGCATAAGACAAAAATCAGATGCCAGCGATTCCAACTGTAGGCAACATATTGGCCCTGGACTTGTGAATCAGTTTCCTACACTGGAGGGAACTAATCCAATTGCAAAAGCCTGGACTTAAAGCAAGGACCGAGCTTTGCACCCGACTCCAAGCGCATGTCCTTTGCATTCGACTGCTCAGGAAGCTGGCACTTCTCGCCGTAGGTTGTCCTTTCGCATTGCTGTAAGCTCGCCATCAGCAGAGGACCTTGAGAAAACAGTGTGACATAAAATACTCACGTTCAGGTATCGGGATGAGTGGGATGAATTTGCTGAATACACTCTTGGTGATAGAAGGACTGGATACGAAGCAGGAATAATTGCCTTTGTCGGAAGCCTCAACATTTGCAATGTAGAGATTGCCATTTGTCTGAGACACAAATCTTCGTTTATCCATTGTGATGAACACAGGAAACTCATTTAGAAGCCAGCGGTAGCTGAGATCATCTACGAGAAAATGTGGGCTACTAAGCGCTCAGCTCTGCAAGAGCAAAGATTTGCATTTCTAATCACGAGCTGTCATATAATCTAGAGGAGGTTATGGGGGAGAAAATGTTGGAAGAAAACTAAGGCAAGCATGTAAATTTTCAAATAGCTACTGTATTTCATGAATATAAGTGATAGGTCACTGTATCCATCTCTGTTAATTTGTAGACTACTAACAATCTTACTTCCATTTTACTGAGGATTTAAGTGAAATTTGAGTTAAACAAGTGGTTTAGAGTTTTGCAATCATTAAATTAAATAAAATGCTTAACAGTTCAAGAACACTAAGAAGGACTGGGTGTCCTAGTTCCAAAGCCAGTCTATATTCTCAATGGCATTTTATAAATAATTTCACGATGATTTATTGAAGACCAGCAAGATAGCTCAGTGAACTAAAGCTCCTGTGTAGGCAGGCTTAGGCAAGTGCAAGGACTGGGGTTTGATCCCTGGTACCACATGCCATGCCAGCCCTGTCCTCAGGGTGGGCTGAGCTGGCCAGTGTCTGGGCATGGTGGCGCACCCCTGTAATACCAACACTGGGGAGGCTGAAAACAAGAGGATCACCATGAGTCCAAGCTGCATAGTGAGAAGCTGCAAAAACCAAATGCATTTTTTAAAAAGATGGTTTCTTACATTTAATTTTTCCCTTCTTTGTACTCCTTTAAAAAAAATCTATAGACGTGAGTCTACATAACCTGGTCTAGTCATATAAGAAAGTAAGAACCATAGCTATGGAAAACATGTTACTGCTTTTCTAAAATTGTAGGAAGCATGTCAAATGTAACTCTTAACCACACAAATTCCTTTGACCAAGCAAATTAGGAAGCTGAGGCCCGACTTGAATGTCCTCTGTAATGTACTGCTCTTCCTGCTATAGCTTCCCAGCCCCTCTTTGAGGAATGAGTCCTCAGCAGTCACTGTGCAAACACCCAAGATGCAAAGACAGGCAGTGCAGCTGTGTGGAACACAGAGGTGATTCGTTAACGTATCTCGGGCATGTGAAGACTGCCGCCAGACCGAGGGTAATTAGGAGTCTCTCTAAGTCAGGTGAAATGGGGTTTTCTATGTTCCTTGGTAGACCCTCTGGACTGCATGGCATTCAGGCCCCTCTCAGGAGTGTGCACATCATGGCAAGCTACTGTTTCGCCCTGGGGAGCTGAAGATGACAGATGACAAGGGAAAGAGTTCTGATGAAGAAAAGCGAAAGTGTGCCACATGAGATCTGCGTAACAGGGAACAGTGACCCAGCCATCAGATTTACATTGGCTCTGTGACATTCTCCAACAATATAGGACATCAGTGTGCTAAACATGATTTACTATTTTGGTTTTAAATCTTGATTTTTTTTAAAGAGGCACAATATGTTCATTTGAAAAAAAAAAAGGGGGGGGAGGGGATAAGAAAATTAACCTAACACACTCATCCTCCAACTCAGAGCCATTGTGAACACATCTCTATCTAGCATTTATATCTATATATCGATAAATTATTGAACTTTGTTACAATTATGCTGATTTAAGGATGCAGAGGTATTAGGAGAGGAAAAACTTTAGGAAGCTGTTTAAAGTTTTGGAATGATGGCATCCTGGGATCTGACAAGAAATATCATATTTATAAAGAAGTACAGTGAGTTTTGTCTAATATTCATAGTAAATTAGGAACATAAGACTGGATCCACTGAACCCATTTCTCAATTTTCTACTGTAAATTTATACTTTAACATACTAGCACCTGGTTATACTTTGCCGTACCTTTCCCTGGGAGACATAGCAAGCAACTTACGTGTTTACTCACTTGGTATGATGAATGGGAAAGCATGTGGATGTGTGAAAAGTGGGATTTTTCTCCCACCTTATGTTCAATATAACTGGTTTACTCAAGCATCACTGAGGGTTCAATAGGCCCTCACCACTCCAGGATTTATTGTTAAATGTTTTCTTTTGATTTTTCTAGAATAGGTGGCCCAATTCAGTACAATGGTACATGCAGCACCAGGTTTGCAAGTCTGGTGGAGATCAAAAGTGAATCACTGGATTCGCTTATCACATTACTCATGCACGGATAAGGAAGATGAGCCGTTATGGTAAAATGCCTGCTTTCATTACAGAAGAGTGTTGTGGGGGGATGATGACGATGATGATGATGATGATGATGATGATGATGATGATGATGATGATGATGATGATGACTTTGACGCTGGCCATGTGAGCCAATGTCTCTGTGGCAGTAAAATGGAGCAAGAATCAACCAAAATAAGCACAGGAAGTGCAGACCTCCTTCATTCAAATAACGAAGAAAACAACAACAACGTGAGTACATATCTGATCAGCAAAAATGTTGCAAAATTGGCTTGCAACTGAATCAAACAATCCAATGTTAGAACGAGGTCCAAAATTATAATAGTGGAAGGTACCAGAAAGGATGGAAGCACTGCCATTCAGTGTTGGACATGGTAACACACAAAGTGCTGTGAGATGCTGTGAAGTACACAAAAGCTGAGATGCAAGTGAATTGCTCTGAATGCTCCAATAGCCATAAGAAACAATGTATTTATTACAACAATTCACTAACTCAGCTGCCAGGATTACATGGGTTTGCTGTACTTAGCAGGGATTTTTCATGGTGGTCTCAGGAATGTAAAAGACTTATGGAAAAGCAGTGGGCCAAAATACGGCACAAAAATGGGTGCCCTTGTAGATGTGAAAACTTACTCTTTCTGCTTTGAAATTTTCAATGAACTCAGCCATCAGTTCCTTATTCATATATTAATAAACCAAGTGAGACTGTGAGTAGACTTGTTGCTCTCATCTCCCAAACTCCCAGAATGCAACATTCAATAATAGGTTTCCCAGTTTTAATTGAAGCTACATAGGCAAAGAGAGCACAAGGTGAGCAGTGTAGGAGCTGTGTGCAGGAACAAAGCAGAAATTCCAAGTGAGATGTTACAATTTCAAAACAGAGAAACGTGTGGCACAACTTTTGGATTTCAGAAAGATTTCTATTGGCCTCTTCTATGGCAAAGAAAAAACAAACTGGTACTGGTACTGCTGATGTGAGCATTGAACCATTGTGGAAATATTGATAGGAAAACCTGGACAAAAACGGAAGCCTGAGGTGGGAACTTTTATAACAAAACCAGCGGTGGAGTTGAGGTTGATGAGCTATGCAGAAACCATAATATAACTTAAAACACAAAGTGTTGTCTTGGCAGGGGTGAGAGGTTCTGTCTTTTTACAAAAGACATAACATTAATTTTGACAGTACATAATTTAACTATACCAATAAAATCAGCAGCATATCTACTGATCAGTTATTTGATATTATAAACTATAAACTGAACATGCTTAGAAAGAAGTGTACTAATTTATATTCATTGTGAATTAATATATTCTGTATCCTGATCTTCTAGTCTGGTCTATTTTCACATTGATATTTTAGATCTACTAATAATATTCAACAGACCAGATGGTATGTTCTTAAAAGCACTCTCATTTTCTTTTCAATTTAAAATTCATACATGTGTCTATTATTAGGCATTTGATATTTTATCAATAGTAGCCACCCTTCAAATGACATTTTTTCTATTCTATTGCTCAATACACAAAGATCTATGAGGTGCAGGCAGTAAGGTGTTACTGACAGAAAATTAGCTGGGAACAAAACATTGCACTGTCACGTGCAAGAATCTAGGAGTTTAAGTCTTACAAATTTAGGGTTTATTTTAATACAAGAAGTATGAAGAAGGTTACCTACTCATGAAAGTTCGCTGCTGCACGCAATTGATTTAATGAACAAATTTATTTACGCTTTCATTCTCTTATCCACTCATTCCTTAAAACTTTATTCACCCTTTCTCTGTGCTGGGCATTAGGCAATCTGTGCTATGTCAAAAGCCATTATAAAGCTGAATCAACATTTGTACTGCAAGGCACACCTGTGGCTGTCCAGGCTAAACAAGTAGTGCTGTTCAGGTCATAGATGTCTCCTTTAAAAAACGAAAAACACTGAAATCCTCAGACAAATGGAATGGATTATGACAGATGAGCCATTCACTCTAGGTCTTTTCCTTGTACATGGGCCATTCTTTATAACCACGAGTTAAGCATCTTTAGTCTAACAAGAAGCAGTAGATGATAACGGATCAGAAATACTAGATATGTTTGGTTATATCTTATTTAATCTTAATCCATTGAAATGATCTATATTTCCTGTTCTCAAATGCACTAATAAATTATTATAAGCTCTCTGTATAAAGAATACCTAAGAGTTATTATCCCCAAATTTTAAATGAACGTAAAGACAAGCAGCATCTCAGTTTCCTTGACATAGTGAGGAAGACCGTGAGGACTTAGCAGTATGAATGGGCCGACACACAACACCGTCAGTGGCTCAGACTCGAGGGATGGGTTTCTTTGCACTCTCAAGTCCAGTAAGGTTCCAAACCACAAAGCACAAAACCTTAATGTAACAGCATTAAGAGGAAGGAAGAAATATAGTGCCACTGTGGTCCGCATTAGCTGAAGGTGGTATATATAATGTTCAATGATATCATAAAACATATAGGACTGGAGAGATAGCAAAGCAGTTCAAGCGCCTGCCTGGCAAGTGCAAGGACCCAGGTCCTATCCCTTGTACCACATGCCATGCAGGCCTGAGGCCTCCAAAACTGTGGACACAGTTTGCAGGCTCCAAAAACCTGGTCCAACCGTGCCACCCCAAAACCAGGTGTGTTGGTACACGCCTGCAATCCCAGAACTTGGAGGCTGAGACAGGTGGATCACCATGAGTCCAAGTTGCATAGCAAGACCCTGTACCAAATAAACAACAGATTTTTAAAATTTATTATATCATAAAGCACATATCATACAATAATCATATCACATCATGCCAAGGGAAAAATTTGCTCTTTTGGTTTAATGGCTCTAAATCTTTTCTTTCTTTCTTTCCTTTCTTTCTTTCTTTCTTTCTTGGCTCTCTTGGTTTAATGGCTCTAAATCTTTTCTTTCTTTCCTTCCTTCCTTCCTTCTTTTTCATGTATTTGGTACAGGATCCCACTGGCATGCCCAGTGTTTCAGGGCTGGCATGGCATGAGGTACCAGGGATCAAACACCGGTCCTTGCATTTGCTAGGCAGGCACTTAGTCCGCTGCGCTATCTTGCTGACCCTCCCAATTTCTACTAACTCCATTTTGGTCCATGAAAATTTTTACTCCACCCAGAGACTCAGATGCTACAGATCCTGAGATCAAGGTGCCCCTCAGAGGAATCTCGGATCCTGTTTCTTTCTACCTACTCTGATTTTCTAGGCTTTCAGTTGCAGCTCCAAAGCTCTGTGAAGAATTTATATAATAACAAATTACAGGTTCATATTATAGCTCTGACTTCAAACTCTGATCTCCACAGATGTGAAGAACTGCTAAATGGGTTTCTGTTGAGGAGTTTAGTAGCCATCCTGCATTCACACTGTCCAAACCTATTCCTTCTGCTTCAGTAACAGTGGTTTCGTTAGTTCAGGAACTCAGGACGAACATGCGGATCTATCTGGGACTCCTGAGACTCCTTGTGTCCCGTGTTAAATTACCTTCCGGCTGCTACATGCGGTCCACCACAGACTCCTCCTCACTACCACACCCCCTAACTGACCTCAGGCCCCCATTCTGCCCTCTCCTGGGTCCTTTCTCAAAGCTGTCACCACCTATTGTTTCCTAACTGGAGTCACATCACGTGGCTCCTCTGCACAAAGCTCTCCAGTGTGAATCTCACTGAGAGCAAAGCCCGAGTGATTTCCGAGAACTAGAAAGGTCCTCCACAGCCGGCTCCTGCAGCGGCCCTCTGCCATCCTATTGTCCTCCACCTCATCTGCTCTTCCACCATCACCCGGCCCTCTTGCTTCCCTGTACTCAGACTTCAGGGCTTTGTGTCTGTGCCTCTCCTGCCTGGCACCTTTGCTCACAGACGTTTGTACCCTGAGCTCACACGCTTCCTCCAGCTATTCATTCAAAGGTCCTCTCCCCAGGAGGCTTGTGCTAAAAGTTCAGCCAATAACTTCCACTCTTCCCGCTGCCCTTCCTTGCCTTGTGTCCTTCTGAGCATGATCCACCAATCCCTAACTTGTTCTATCTTTCCACTGTCAAGCTTATTGTCTGTCTCTCTGTCTTTGTCTGTCTGTCCCAGCAGGAGCTTTGCTTTCTTTACTATGCCAAGGAATTCCTATAGCATAAACAATGCCTGATGCATAAAAGTTGCACCCAAGAGACGGTTAAACCAAGGAGGAAGGGTGGAAATCCTTCCCAATGCCATGCCGCGGGTGCAACCTCTGCCAGTCTGGAGGCAACACCTGGAGGGAGGGCAGGATTTCACCTGCAGTTCTAGCAGTTCTTCAGAAGAGCTTCTCTTGCTGGAAGCTTGCTACGTTTTAAAGTCCATATGTTTCTTCTATATTTATCTTTCTCTTTCTACAGAGAAAATTACCCACAGTTTACTTATAAATAGTCATAACTTAAATATATGTATATAGAAAGAACTTTTCATGGAACATAATTTTGTGTGAAAATTAAACATATGTGTGTATACGTGCATCCCATAGGTATCAGAGTGATATATGACACATGTTATTCATAATATACTAAAATGCCACATTCTCTTTGAAGATGTTTGAAGTCTAATTTATGATATAATATTGAAACTATAAAAGTAGCTCCTCTGATATTTTTAACTGTAAAAAGTGTTATATATTATTTCAAAAGCATTTTTGATAAATAGAACATACAAAATTAATTTTATGAAACATTTGTCTTTTTTATGTATTTACTGCAGGGCCTACTAACATTTGTCTTTTTTTATATATTCAGTGCAGGGTCTACAGGGTCTCACTGTGTAAATCACACTCGTAGTCATCCTCCTGTTTTCAGCCTCCCAAGTGCTAGGATTATAGGCGCCCGCCACCACGTGCAGTCTCAATCACTGTCTCAGGCTGCCCCAGGGGTGGGGCCGGCATGGCATGCCGGGTATGCAACCCCGGCCACTTCCGGTCTGCCTAAGCAGACACTTCAGTACACTGAGCTATCTGGCTGGCTTTAAACATTTGCCTTTTAATAGCTTTTATTTTAACCACACCAAATTATGGAAATATATATATATATATATATATATATATATATATACACACATACACACACACACACACACACACACACACAAATTTGAAACGCAAAACTTTGGCACTTCATTTTGTCTCTTTTCTAAAGATTATTTTTGCTGATTATTGCTCCTAAAGAAATTAATAATTTCTTAAGTCTCTGTCCCTTTCCAGTGTTCAATGATAGTTAATAATATATTGTAGAAGAGAAATAGTTAAGAAAAATGTTTGATTAAAGAACATTCCATGGTGCTACCATATTCCAAAAAGTCTATAAAAGTATCATTTACTGAAGGTATAATCCTATATATATAATAATTTATAAACCGAACTAATAAAATACCTTGGGATTAGGGCCACAAGATTTGAAGTTTGGTCCTTGCGCTTGCCAGGCAAGCACTTATTCCACTGAGCTATCTTCCAGCCCCCAAGACCACGTGATTAATAAGCTAGCAAGAAATTGTTCCTAAGCATTGGTAAGATCGTATTGCAACTACACAAATACAAACTTTGATTTCATTAATGATGTCCCGTGAGTATTTGGTGAATTAATAATGCGTTCTTATTCCTGGAAGCCGGAAGCCGGCTCACCTCGCGTCCCGGGCGCTGACCAGCACGGAGGAAGCTTACCTGGAAAATGGTACGGAGGGTCGCAGAGCAGCACCATGCCCTTGCCTTCTTTCACCCGGACTTCGGGACGCTCCTCAGGTGGGAAAGGATCAAGATCTAAGCACAGGGAAGACATGAAAAGCGATTCATTCCCTGATTCCTTCCAAGAGAGGCGGCGGTTGGTCTTTCCCTTGCACTAACTCACTGTTGTGACGCGCACCCCGTGGTTGAGGTGCAGAGCGCCTGAACTCCAGCTCATTTGCACATGTGCAGATTTGCACCCGCGCTTGAAGATTTCATGAGCCCAGGTTACACACTCCCGGGCGCGTGCTACAACCTGCGCGAGAGTTCTGTCTGCCTGCGCACTATGTTCTACACTGAGGGAGAATCTCAGGGAGACGTAAGGGGATCGAGCAGAACCGGAGAGCCACCACAGACGGCGAGTGGAGAGGAGACGTGGAGGCGGGGGCGCCTGGCAGGGAGGTTTCCCTTCCTGGGGGGCCACCCGGAGGGAGGGATGCAGCGCGAAGGCAGGATCTTGGCTGGGGAGCATCAAATACAAGGGCCCCGTCTCCTGCTCCTCCCCAAGCTCTGGATTTGCTTCGGTTCTGATTTCCTTTCGTTTTTTCTCTTTTTTTTTTTTTTTTTAGTTTACATATCACCTTCATTATTTCCATAGCGACCTGCATCTCCCGTGTCTCCCTGCCCTACAGTCTGGAGAACACTACGGAAGAGCCTCGATGTCCATTTAGCACACTGAGCTTTGCAACCCGCTAGAGAAAGAGGCCTGAGTGAGGAGCTGGTTGCCTTCCTCTAGGAGCTGATTTCCTCCCCACCCCCCACTTTCAGTAACTAGAATGTTCAATTTTTTATTTTTTTATTTTTTATTTTGGTATTTTAGTATGCAGAGTGTCAGGGTCTCACTACTAGCTCGGACTGGTAGTAATCCTTCATTTTCAGCCTCCCAAGGGCTGCGATTACAGGCGCGCGCCGCCACGCCCAGTCTCAATTGCCATCTCAGTGCACCGTGAGGCCAGGGCCGTCACAGCGCACCTGGAATCGAACCCCTGGCCCCTGCTTTAATCCAGTGAGCTATTTGGCTGGCCCCGGAATCTTCACTTATTTCACTGACATTTACTGTTCTCATACTGCCTTTCTTCCTGTCCTTTGTCTGTGATCTGGGCCCCAATTTTAATATCTAATTTTCATTTCCCTTAATACGTTGCTTCCCTCTGAAGGTGCATCTGTTTCAATCACCATCTTTTTGCCAGAGGCGTTTGCATCAGGATTCCTACTCCCGCTGCTTCACTTGAACACCATCCCTATCCCTATCCTCCGTGACTTGCTTAACATTTTAACCCAGATAACCTCTTGCTGTCGTGAGTTCTGCATGGGAGGCAACCATTTAAAAGCTTCTTTCCGTCCTTGAAGCTGGCTTTTCTTGTTCCCAGCCCATGTCTAATAAGAGCGGGCTTTTTCCCCCACTTGACAAGGCCTGGCTTGGACAATGTACTTCGTTGGAGCCTTATTTCCTGCAGTGCAGTGTGACCTGCGAATTCGTCCCTCCACTTAGTGGTGATTCCTGGCATTAACTTCAGCACACCAGTTTAACTTTATTGCTCCCTCTGGTCCTGTTCTCTTGCCTTGTGGTAACTGCCTTGTAAGATTTCTTAAACTATCATTCGAATCTTCTAATCTGTATTGCAAAAGATATAGATGCAGATATAAGTGCTGACTTAAAAATCACAAACTGGGGATCATGGGGTCTACTTTGTCTTTCAAAGTGTAATTAACTTTCAGAACCTATTGACTCTTCGCCTAGCACAGTATTTCTCAATTTTGTTTTCATGATTGACTCCCACAAGGTGAAAATTCTCGCTTCCTTTAAGACAGTCAAATTAATTACAATATAATTTGTTCTATTCCCAGTAGGAGATATTAAATGCTGCAAAATAAGACTCTGTCAAGTACAGGGGAGCTTTGGAGAACACACCATTGTGTTGTAGCGTGTGAGGTGGTCTCCGCCCCTCAGAGCCCGTTTGGACCCTCTTCACATCGCTCCCCCTGAGAGGATGTGGTTCAGCAGTCTCATGGATGCTGGCCTTCAGAGTCACTCTGGCTCCCTCAAACCATGGCGGAAGCTTATTCCACAACATTATCTTTTACTGTTTTAGATGCACTCAAACTATCCTGCATAGCACCCTAATGTATGGAGCTTTTTCTATCTGGCATCCTTAAGTTCCGCTCATCTTGCAAGATCCACTCTACCTGTGTTGCTTTCTTCCAACCAGCCTTTCTTCTAGATTCTTCTAACTGCACTCTTAGCAAAGCGCTCACTGATACCCACCTTGCATACGACAGTGGAATTCTTCTTTAAATTTAAAACTTCCACACACCTTTGAGCTGCCCTGCCAGCAGCAGCAACCTGCTCGCGTGTGAGTAGAGGGAGTGTGACACACAATGCTTGTGTTAAAAGAATTGACTCCCACGTGTTGAAAATTTCCACTTCCTTTAAGATAAGTGGGGTGCTTTTTACTGGGAAAGTACATAGGGGCGTTTTAATAGAAGAAACAAGCCAAAGGAGTGGAATTAAAGCTTTTTCAGGTAGAATTTTATCAATAATTAATGGTCTAACTTCACATAAATGAACTTGACCCTTTTCGAGGGTGTGCTTACTTACATCCAAAGCTCAGCGTCGCTTCTGTACTCCTGACCATGCCATAGTTGTTGGATGCCAAGCAGTAGTATATCCCAGCATCCTTCTGCTTGTCAGGGTTGTTGATAACAAGGTTTCCTCCCACCATACTGTACCGGTCACTTGTTAGGTCAACATCCCCATTATTCATTCTCCACCTATGAGGGAAAGATACATCATAGCAAAGGTGGAGGGCTGGAAACTGTACAGGCAGAAACAGCATTTAAAATAACATGGGTACCATGGCTTGCGGAGTCAGGTGATTAAGGGTATGACTCGGTGGTTTTTCTATATAGCGTATATAATCCTGAGGATTATGGGATTGTGATGTACAATTTAGTTAATGTACAGAAAGACAAACGCTAAACTGCATGACCTATTTTGGTCTTTTCAGATGAGATGTTCCAAATGACAATTACTTCTTCTAAGTTTTACTCCATAAATTGATTTCTTAGTGGATAAATATGAGTTAAAATTGATAACCATCTATCTATCTATAGTTCCATACATGAATATATGTGTCATATAAAATATTAGTATTGACACGAGCCTAGTGAAGTTTTTAAAAATCAATAATTTGTTGATCCAAATCGCAAAGTAATTTTTTCCGTGAAGCAAATGGAAATCAAGGTTCTGCTTAGTAATTGGCATATTTGTACCACTAGAGGGCGACCACGGCATAGAAAAAATGACAAAACTGCAGGTTCTTTCGATTACCAGCCACAGATACATTAGTAAAGCCAGGTTTTCCTCACCCCACAGATGGGGAGTTGAGCCTTTTCTAATTATTTAAGGATTATTTTTGGCACAAGAACTGTCATCTACTCACAATATAGGTGAGACGTGTTGCCTATGATCAGACCACTGAACTAGAAAAAGGGACCTAGCTCGACGGATGAGATGAGAATGCCTGTGGAAAGTCGTTTTCGACTGAGACGACCATCTGAATAACTGCACGATTCCGCATCAGGGTGCACCTTTAAGCCTCCACATCCTGAGGAAGCCATGAGCGCCACGGTCAAGGGTTCAAGTAGT
Organism: Capromys pilorides; assembly: GCA_004027915.1. Classification (NCBI taxonomy): domain Eukaryota; kingdom Metazoa; phylum Chordata; class Mammalia; order Rodentia; family Capromyidae; genus Capromys; species Capromys pilorides. Next base: position 18,252 of record PVKN010007214.1, read on the forward strand.
GAAGGAGCAGCCCACGACCATAGCACTCACGTCCAGAAGAATTTCTGATTGCGGAAGGGGTCATGCTAAAAATGCCTAAAGATTTGTGTGTGTGTGTGTGTGTGTGTGTGTGTGTGTGTGTGTATTTTTTTAGGGAAGGGTATAAAGGGTGTTCAGGAGTTCACTAAAGAATGGGGTTCCTAGTGATCCGCCTGTTTACAGCCTCCCAAGAGCTGGGATTACAGGCCCGTGCCTCTACGCCCAGTCTCAATTGCAGTCTCAGCAGCACGCTCTGAGGAGCTGGGGCCAGCACAACAGGCCTGGGGATCCAACCCCTGGCCCCTGCACTTGCTTGCAGGTGCTTTAATCTGTTGAGCTATTTGACCAGCCCCAAAATGCCTAATGATTGCAGAATATTTTTCAATGAAGTCAAAGTCACTAGAACAGTTTTAATTCAAATCTTTACAGTGTCGCAGATAATTTTAAAAGCAAGTGTAGAAAACCAGGCTTTAGTATTGTATCAACTATGCACTTCAACCCAGTGAATTAATCTCCCTGCCTTTCCCCTTAGTTGGTGGCAGTACTGTCCCTACCTGAAGGGAACAATACTGTTGCTTATTTTTTAGGTTGACCAGCTCCAATTACTGGGACTTTTCTACCTTATACGTTATACCAGCTTCCAGGATTTTTTTCGCATTAATTTCCTCTTATGGATCTGATTCTGCCTGTGATATCACATAATGATTAATATGTCTCATCTGGGTTCGCTCACAGGTCTATTTTCAGAAACCCATGCTAACGCTGAAATCCTTTGCACACTGCTTTAAATAGTTTTCGTGTAGTGCCTGCTGCTTTGGGGGTGGGAATAAGCTAATGGGAAGCTTGGGGCGCTAGGTGGGAGGCGAAGCTCCCTCCTGCCCTTCTCGCCTCTTGGGATGGTGCATGAATAACACATCATCTCAGAACATGCTACCAATATAAAACTCCTGTGTGAGTGACAAGTCGCAGGATTACCAAGGTTAATATGCCTTGCTCCGAATACTAGGTCAATTTTTAAAACTTCAAGCGTTCTTTCCTGTCAGACTAGCTGCACCAGGAAATAATTACTCCCCTTTTCCCTTCTCTTTCTGAACGTTGGCTGCCCTCCTAACAGGGCGCAGCATCCCTTTGAACTCTGTGTGTGTTCGCGTGTGGATAATTAGGTCAACTCAACCATAGCATCTCTGTGTGGGCGTGACTTGTGGGACCGAGGTGGAGACACACGGCTGGCAAGGTTCTGTCCCCTGTGTCTCGGCCGGGTGGGGCTGTGAGCCACAAGACACACAGCCCTGTCTGTGATGCGCTCTTGGAAATCTACCTGAGAGCAGTCCCTTGGGTTTGCTGCTCCTGTTCCAGCCTGGAAGAAGGTTTTCCAAGGTTCCTTCTAGGAATGTCAAGGGCAGACCACCATGGCGTAAGAGTCACTGGACAACTCTTGACATTCTATCAACCCACTGACATGGATAAATCCTGGAAAAGTTAGGTGCACCTTTGGGGTCACCCAGCTTTGGTGTAGTCTTGGATGTTGTGACTTGCTGACTCAAGCCAGGCAATTTACTTACTGTAGTTTCTCTTGCAGAATTATCTTGGATTAGACCTCTGTAGGCCTTGTCACCTGTCATAGTCCCTGTCTATGACAATGTGCCTAGATTCCCCTTACATATGGCTCAAGGGCAGCAATAAACCCAGCCTGCCAAACAATTTTAGAACAAATGTGTTATTTACAATTTATATTGCACCCCCATGCATGAAATTGAAACAAAAACAATTACAAAGGGATAATGATTTTGTGTCTAAATTCATATTTTCTTTTAAGAATTATTTTGTCATGAATCGCTAGAGGCAAAAGAAAATGAGTAAAAGTAGAATTAGGTAAGGGATATTTTATATTAGTTTTGTAATGACAGAAATTTATCTTTCTATCTAGGAAAAAATCTACTATTAAAATCAGCCTCATTAAATAGTTCAGTAATAGCAGGTGACATACACCTACTAGTCCCCAATTTCTCCATCAATCATTGGCTTTGTCTTCATGGAAGCATCTTACAATTGAAATTGGAATCTACTGGCATTTGGTTAGTTTTCAGTTTACTCTTTGGCTTAGAACACATACAATCTACTCTTCCGAGACACCCTAAGCAGGAGATCTCCTTGTAAACTTTTTATATAATTATTTTTGATAGCATAAATGTGAAGCCCAAAAAAGAAGAATAAACAAATTTGTACAGATTTTCCAAGTGGTAGAGACATAGAAAGAAATGTATTGTGTTGTGTACTTATATAACTGAGATTATTGAAAAAGGTACTGTTTCCTAGAATTACCTGGGCAAGCTTTTTAGATCTGGTTGATACAGAAATATTATCTATCATAGAATTAGTCAGGATCATGCACACACAAAATTTTATCCCCAAACCTGTATATTTAAATTATGCATGTTTTCACAGGACCCTACGGATGCCTATCAGGGTCAAATCCTTTAGATAACTTCTAAGTGCATGATGTGAGGGGCAATCACATCACCTGTGCGGGAAACAGTGAAAGACTTACTTATGTTTATTTAAGAAAAGCTGCTGTGTTTTGGGGAATTAGACAATGCTTTTCAGCCTGTCAGTAGTTGTGTCCTTGTCCCTGGTCTCTGTGGTAAGGGGGTTCTTTGAAAAGCGCAGGGAGGGGGTGGGGCGCATTACTTGTAAACTGGGAAAGGGCTGGCCCGCGCCCTGCAGTTGAGTGAGACCCTCCCTTCCAGGGACTCCTCGGGATAGATGGTATTGATTGGCTGCTCTTCAAAGATTGGTCCAAAGCCTTTGTCTTCCTCAGAAACTGTGAGCAAAGAAAAAGAGAATTATTTGATATTAAGGTCAAAGAAGATGTCTATACATTGAAAACAATGAGACACACAGAATCTCTGCTCTAATTCAGAGCAAAGACTTTGCATCCGTGAGCCTCATGAAAACACTTGATTCCTTAATTCACAATTATTTCTTCCGGTCACCCCTCCCCCCCATCTTTTCGCTAATAGCATCGAGCGATGCCAAATTTACCTGCTTACAGCTCCTCAAACAAGCCATGGTTTCAGGCCTCTGGCTTAGTTAGCAATGTGCTTTTCCTCTTCCTGTAATCGCTGCCCTAATCTTCTTTTACCATAACAGAAGAATAGGGATTCTCCTTCCTGCGCCCATCTATATTTTTCCTGACCACACACACGGCACCGTCCTCGAGGACAATGTATAAACAGTTCAGGTGGGTGCGAGACGTGAGGAACTGGTTTGGAAATGCTCGCAAACACGCTCGTGCTGGGAAGGAGGAAGGTGCAACCCCTTGGGAAGGACAGGGAATGTCACACAGCAGGGTGGAGAGCAGGGAATCAGCCGCGGGTCACCGGAGTGGCCCCATTCACACAGCACAGCTAAGCGCCACACGCTCCCAGTGAATTAATAATGATCTCTGCGACTTCTCCCACGAAGTCCCTGCCTCTTGACCAGAGGCAAGGCATGGTTAGCAGCTCTGGTTTATATTTTAAGAGAACTTATGGCAAATGGCGCACTGATGGGTTAAGTTCTCTAAGACCAACCAAGACGAGGGACGCTGTGTTCCAAGTTCTCTCAGCAGATGCATTATGTCGTAACGCCTTGCTACCACGGCTCGCTGTACCTTTGGACAGATTATTTGAGCTCTGTAAGTCTCAGCAAGACCTCTTATGAAAGGGGAGATAGTAGGTCCTTGGTAATACGTTATTGGTAATAGGTCTTAACTATTTTAAGACCATGCATGGAAGCCAGCTTTTTTATCTAGGTTATAAATAGCAATCAGTGAATGCTGTTTTTCGAAATAGTCTCAGAAATTTGCTAACCTTTCTAAATTTTAATTTACATTTTTATTTATGTCAACTCTTGAGCTAGCAATAGAACTGTTAAAGCCAGAGGGTAAGTTGTTGCGCTTCTCAAATCTCTGGTGCTGCTCTGAGCACCCAGCACACATTTGCTGTATCCCTAGGTGCTGATCCGCCCTTCAGCTCGTTTGCCTCTGCTGGCTGCAGAGTCTTGATCCTAGCTATGCCTTGTTCTGCACCGTTTTGGTCGTTGTGATACCCAGAAATACAGGTAATGTTTCCTGCTTCCCTTCTAAGAATGTTTCGGGTACTGCCCGCTGTTTTCTGGCCAGCTGGGAGGCAGTAGCACACCAGGGACAAGAGAGGAATGACATCAAGTCCTGGATGATGGGGAACTTTTGTTTTGGACACAGAGCCTGGGTTCTCCCATCTCTCAAAGAAATGACCTTGTGCTTAGCAATGACAAACTTCTTACGCTATTTCCCTTCGCCTGCAGACAACTTCCCAAATGGCTCCTTGAGACTTTCTCAGTTGCACAGTTTTTCTGACTGGAGCAAGTCAGTGACACCTTCTGAGTGGGAGTCCATGCTGTTCTTCCTGGTGCCCATAAAGGTGCTCAGAAGATCAGCGGAGAAGTCCTTGCTTGAAGGAAGGGTGACTTCTTTTTTTTTTCTTTTATGGCCGGCTCAGCCTACCCTGGGGGTGGGGCTGGCACAGCATGTGGTGCTGGGGATCAAACCATGGTCCCAGCAGTTGCCTAAGCTTTCCTAAGCAGGCACTTTAGACCATTAAACCACCTCACATGGCAAAGGCAGAGTGACTTCTACTCCCATTCTACCCCTACCAAAGCAGTGACTTCAGTAGGAATTATTTCAAACTATTTTGTAGAACCCCTGATATAATAATATTTACAAAAACCAAGCTGTATATATTGTTTATGAGAGTGTAAGGCTCATGGTTATATTTTAAGTGCATTGTTTCAAGGTTATGACTATATGGAAATCATGACACTTAGAAGAAAAAAAAGAGATGATGCAGTTATAGTTATAAGGTATTAACAGTACATCAGTAATATGTAATGCCTGATTTCTGTGTCTTGCAAAAATGTTAGCTTAAGGATTGAAGGTGGTCACCTTGGAGGCTTTAGTGTGACAGGCCAACAGGCAGACTGGGTTCTGGCCATAAGTATAGCAGCGAACTTTTAGTTATAATACAAAAACTGTAATCCATGAAAGAAAGAAATGGGTAGCTTAAATCTTACTGAAGACCAAAGCTCCTGCTCTATAAAAGAGACTTTGAAGAGTATCTCAGGTCTTCAGGTTTTGGAGAATTCCTTTGGACCAAGTTACATTCCATAAGCACCAAATTGGAAAAAAAAAAAAAAAAAAAAACTTTTAAATAACTGTCTCATATAATAATGGGTATATAGCAGTGATTATATGTCTTCATATAGTTTTAACACATCTTATCAGGCACAAGCTGCCATAGTTAAAACCCTATCATGTGATTGTATTCCCATTATAAAATACTAAATACTTCTGACCTGTCATTTGACCCTCACACTGTGAGGAAGACCTGTTTAATATGTTTATGCACCTATGCATTGTCTGCCTAGCCCCAGCAGGCAAAGCGGAATGTAGAGCAAAGTATTGATTATGATACTATCTACAGCTACAGTTACATGTCAGAGAGAGGGGAAATGGTAAGAGGTACCTATGTTCAGACTTTCTTTGCATTAACAGACAACTCTGACTTGTGTTCAAAGTATAGACATCACCCCCTTGAAACCACACTTCTGCTCCTCAAGGCAGAATCTGACACGTGGACCACTACTGAGCCTGAAGTTCCCCTCTCTTGACCTCTGTACCCTAAAGACAGACCTCAAGATCAACCCTAACTGAAGCATCTTCTGGGCTGTATCTACTTCTGTGTGATTCGTTCAAGGTTCTCAAGGGTAACATCCCCTCCTGTAGGTGGGTGGAGAATTTGGCCCTCCCCGTATCTGTTGTGTACTTCGCCCTCAGCAACCTCAAACAGATCAAACAAGGTCTGGGAAAGTTTTCAGACAAACTTGATGAGTAGACTGAGGTGTTAGAGGGCTTTCTCAGACCTATGAATTGGACTGGAAAGATGAGATGTCATTCTTAGGTCAAACATTGACTCTTGGTGAGAAACAAGTGGCATTAGAGGCTGCTGTTACAATGGGAGATGAACATCCTATTGTTAACTTGAGTTCAGAAGAGAGACAGCAATGGGGATGCTGTTTCCTGGAGCCCAGGTAGTCCCTGTCCAAGACTCCTACTGTTACTGGCATGCCAGTCAGACAGGAGGCTGGAATGGAAAACGTGTTCAGATATGTGTCCTGAAAAGCCTAAGGTGGACAAGAGCTAAGCCCTTCAGTTATTTTTAATAATAACTACTGATCAGAAAACATATGAATACCCCTGGAAATAAAATTATTGAAATCATCTTTAACATTCTGTCCCTTTAGAGGGAACAACTACATGGGCAATCAGCTATGGCCATCAGACAACCATGGCCATCAAAACAAGAAAAAGTCTCCATTGCTGGCTATTCCAGTTAGATAAATAGCCTACTTCCTTGCTTAAGAACAGTCTTTGCTTTCACAGGCTGAAAAGGGTCTTTCCCTTCTGATTCTATTATAAGAGACCTCTGCTAATTTATGACCTATAATAAAAGTCTAGGCTATTTATAGTTTTGAACCCAAAGCTATAAAAGGGTTATTGTAGTTCAATTTGGCCAATAACATCTGAGAGTGCACTTGTCAATTTCAGAAGAATTGTTTTCTAGGGTTATGTTCATTCATCTGCCTGTTTGGTGTGTATTAATAACCAGTTAAAACACCTGCAGCTGTTTCTTGGCTTCCTAAAACTTTAAAGCCTGAATAAATTAATGGGTTTCACTTGGTATAGTCTACCAGTTGCTTTAATTATTTTCTCTGGGGAACATGTATTGGCTGTTGAAAGACAGGTTACCCCAAATAAGCATCTGTATTACTTTGCTACACTCAGCAAGAGCTTCTGAATGTGGATCTCATCACCCCCACAAACACACTTCCTGAGTCCATTCTCTATTAACTAAACAAGCAGGTTTGGATCCAGGGATAACGCCTTTCTGGGATAATACAGTGCCAGGCTCAGCAAAGGATCTACTAATTCAATCATTATACTTATCTTACAGGAAACTATGCCATTCATTCCTTTTTTATGAGCAAGGGAAGGCTTAGATGGCAATTTTGATGCCTTAGAAGAATCACGAAATTAAATGGCACAAGAAACCAATAAGAATTATGTGTAAGAAAGAAACTAAGATCATTTGGAAAGTACATTCCCTTTTCCTAACTGGACAGCTTCTCCTAAAAGGGATCCCAGTTATAGAAAACATCTCAAGCTGGTTGAAAATAGAACTCTTTATATCACATGTCTTTAAATCCATTCTTGAAACTATTTTCTACCACATGATGTGACCATCATAAACATACTAGAGAGGTCAATTCATTTTAAAAATTTGATTAGAAAGATTAAGAAGAAAAAATCCTGCATGCACATTTGTGTAACATTCATAAATACAAACAACACAAAATCACTGTGCTTCCTTCAGTACAACTTCCAGTTTCACGTGGAGCTAATCAGTTGGCCTGCTCCAGGACCCAATTGCTTCCCTTTTCGTTGTGCAGAGATTGTCCTCTGTGACTATAATATCAATTTTATTTACAGAAAGTGAAAGGAAAATTACAACTTGTGCTTGATGGTTTCAACCTCTATCCTATCACCATGTTGAAACAAAGGTCTTACTTCTGAAACATGTCATCTACAGTTTAATAACTATAGGTTATTAAACAAAATTTTACGTAAGTGTGTTGTAGGAAGAGTCTTAGGAAGCATCTAGTGGGAAAGGCAATGACAATTTTGAATATTTATAATAGTATTTACAATATTCCTAGCATTACAAGCGCAGAGACCTGTAAATGCTTCTGAAATGCAATAGACTCTCTAAATCAGGCCGTGTTTATATTGTTTCAAGTACAGGGCTTCAAGACAGAGCCCTTCCTTGTCTGCACTGCCAACCACTTTCTACTGCTTAACTAGTAAAGGCAGTTAAGGTGTGGGCATTGAGCATTCTCACGCCTGTTCCTTTATGCTCAATGGTACTAGATAAAATTGGTTATTTTATTATAACTAAAAATGAGTAATTTTGTCAGAGATGGATGTTCTATTGCTATTCAAATATTGCACATGTGTGTGTTCAACAAAATAACCCAATAGGGTCCAATTATTCATAACTGTAGTGGGTTATTCAGAGAACTGTCAATGTCAGAAGTTGTTGACTTGAAGCTATTGAGTTGAGCCTTTCACAGATCAGCATACTAAGCTACCCTTATGTTTTATGCATCATGTTTAAACTTTTCTGATGGGTAGTTAAGGGCAAGTTAAAGCAAGACCTGTATAACAAAACATGTAGTTTTTATATCTCTCGAGGTCAGTCAAATCCCCTCAGGATTTAGTTTGGAACCATGTACAGTGCTTTGCAGCACTGTTGTCAGTGTGAGCCCTCTGGACGAGTCACAGCCATTGCTTGACCAGTTTGCTCTCTGTGAAAGCCCGAGAGAAAGCCGGGCATGGTGGCGCATGCCTGTAATCCCAGCACTTGGGAGGCTAAGGCAGGAGGATCGGCATGAGTTTGAGACCAGTCTGGGCTACAAAAGTGAGTTTGAGGCCAGCCTGAACTGCATAGTGAGACCCTGTCTCAAAAAGACAAAAAAAAAAAAAAAAAAAAAAAAAGAAAGCCCAAGAGAATGTTTTCTCTCTAGGTGACTCTCCTTAGGCACACTATATACCTTCAATCCCTTTCCTCTGTGGTCCCTTAATCTCCTTGAACAGAAAATTTGGGAAACCATTGAGTTTTGGGATATTACAGCACAGGTTCTGTTCTGTCTT
>PVKN010007215.1:0-21363 GCA_004027915.1 Capromys pilorides
TCTCCCTATGAAATTACAAATTCCTTAAGAACACCAAGCCCTGCATCTGCCAGGCAACTCCTTGGATCTCACTAGAAAGATTTTAGTGGCAGCAGTAAGTTCCAGAGAGGATGATTGGCTGTGTAAATAAAAAGTGAGAAGGTTTAATGTCTGCACAGAGTTTACAATAGGATAGAGCAGAAGGGTTATGCATTCTATCTAGCATTTTGTTGCTAAGATCAGCATATCCCCAGTGTATGAAGTCAAATACGCAATCTCTTGCCCTCACTGTGCAAAGTTCCATAGAAAACCAGACTCAGACGCATTCTTCATCAATGTGTGGACAGAATTTTTAAAAAGCCACTCAAGGTATTTCCAGGAAGAATGGAAGTGAAAGGGAGGAGCTCCTCACAAAGGAATTAGAGGAGCTACGGAGCAGAAGAAAAGGAGTGGCTATGCACTGATATGAAGATGGTTGCTTAGAGCCCAGGAAGCAGCTCCTGCCCAGGGCCAAGGCAGGTGCCACTGCGACTGCTGGCCTGCTGCTGAGGTGTCCCAGACAGGCACCTCATCCCAGAGCAGAGCTTTGTAGCTGGGCCAGGCTGCCTTTGTCCTTGGTCTGTAGTACATCCTCCCTGCAGAATCTGCATGGAACACAGCCAACGAGGAATCTAGAAAAGCAGCTTGGGGCTTTCAGCCTTCTGAGCTGCAAAGAAGAGCGAGGGGTGGTAGCGGCACTGAGACCCAGGGGCCAACAGGCAGAGCAGCCTTCCCCTGCCGCTTGGTGAGGAATACAACAGGGACTAGAAACTACCAAGACCCAGATACCTGACTCCAGGCATTGTAAGTTGCTTGGACAGCAACACCAATAATTTTTCACATAAAATATTAATAAGAAATGATAAATATTAACATATTAAGTGACAAAAACAAGCATTTAAATTAAGTTTAAATGTGCTTTTATAATATAAGTTGCTATGAAAAGATTAAGAACAAATATAGCTATTATAAAAATAAAACAGCCTATATTTGGAATTCTAACTAAAGTCAGGTCTTATAAAATTCCAGCTGAATATTAGAAGTATTTTTACTGGACCAAGGTGATAGCTCTGAGGCATAAATGTCTGCCTGGCACATGCAAGGTCCTGAGTTCGATCCCTGGTACCAGAGACAGAGAAAGAGAGAGAGAGAGAAATTTTTACTGAAATATCTTTGCACAATTCTAGTATTGCAAGGAGCATTTAAAAATTTCTGTTTTGATAAAAATAATGCACTTGAAAATTATTTCCAATTTGCAACAGTTGCCAAAAGACTATGTGATGACGCTGTTTTCATTATTCCTAGTATTACTTGTAATGCAGTTAATTATAACAAAGATCTACTATACTCAGGAAATATCTAGTTTATCTAAACTTAGCTACATGCAGTAAAAGCTCTGAGATATAAAGTGCCATTAAAAGTAGTCAGTGAATTATAGTTACGTGCAGCATGTAGGATGCTCCATGTCCCTTTATAGGACCTGATAAGACAAAGTCTGTCTTTGTCTACATAATTTCTTTGCTCAAATAATTTCAATATTTCTCCAAAGCCCAGAGAAGAGTGGTGAATGCCCAGAATTCAAGGATCTCCAATGTTCAACATATAGCTAACAACAGCCATGTCTTTCCAGATTTGTCTGCATGAACAAGCTCTTTTACTCTGAAAGTCACTGTGCGCTGTTCACATTTATCTCCTTTTCACCTTCAAGCAAGCCTTTCTTCTATTAAACCATTTTCCTTATTCTATTTCATAAACTTCCAAATAGTTACACTCAAATATACTTGGAATGTCTTCATAGTATTTGTCCTTCTCTGTCTCTCTTTCTGTGTGTGTATGTGTGTGTGTGTGTGTGTGTATGTGTGTGTATGAATTTGATTTGAGAGCATTATTAACCAAATTTAATTTTAAGTCAACTTTAAAAAATAATAATTATTTTCTAAAAGATGGCAAGCCCTCAAAGACAATCATAGTGTATGCTTTGCTCACAAACATCTACTTGAAAACTTAGTCCTCAGCATTTGCTGGATAAATTAAATTGAACAAATGTCCCTAAGGTCTAGATATTCTAAGATACTGCAACACAAAGAAGCTCCACACAAGCTCGCCTCTGTCCAGAGAAATATGTCAAAAATCCATCAAGGCACTCACTCAGGAGCCTAAGTTTCCTTCCATGACCCTTTTCATCACTCAGAGAGAAACGAGAGATGGTTATTTGCCATCTGCTGACACTCAGTCAGCCTTTCAAATGTAGCAATTAGTATTTTCATGCAACATTTCATGCAGTTTCCACATTTTGCCCCATGAATTGGGCTCTAATTCATGTAACAACAGGAACAAAATGTATCTTCCCAGCCTGTCAGTCCCTGCACATAGCTGGCAATAGTAAATATTTGTTTAATATGATGAAACACGTGAGGAAGCAGAGAGCTATACTCTCAGGGTGTGTTGATTCATTTCTACAAGGTACCCACACCAAGGAGTCTAAAACATTGCTATAAAACACATTCCCCTTGGTGAATGCATGGCTTCCACAGAACATGCTCAGTCCATTCGCAACACAAATCTCCCAAGGACAATAGTCAAATATAAGACCATTAGAAATGGACATAAATTCTGCTGTTGCTGCTGCCGTTCTCCTTGGAGGTATCCTATGATATAGCAGAGATAATGCTACACCATTCTTTTTGTCTGAGCATCACTCCATGTGCTGATCAGCTTGCAGATGACTGCAGGGACAGCTGTTCTTCTAATGCCTTAAGCCTTCCCCAAAGAAGCTACCATTAAGTATTAATAGCATTGGGGAGGTGAGGAGAAGTGATAAGTTAGAGTCTTTCCTCAGAGAGCAAGATTCAGGACTGAGCGTTAGGGGGCACAAACCTAATCACGATTCTCACAGAGCAAAACACTGCCACTGTGCTTTGCGGCCTGGATATCATCATTTGTGCAGGAGCTGCAAGACAGCAGTGACTATGCTGTGACTGAAGAACTGACTTCTTGTGTGGAGTGAAATGCTATAGCTTTCTTTGTTCCTTTTTGCGGGGGAGAGAATCTGTCTTTCTAATCTTTCTAGTCTGTCTCAAACAATCCTGGAGGAAACCAGTTGATACACAAAGCATGTGGAATGATCTATTTCCTTTCTGAGTTTTTTCCTTCCATAAAATAATGAGTTACGTAGCAGTTAAGTGTCATGATGAATCCAGTTTGGGGTCTTCCAGCAGGCACTCGGGCACCGTACTTCTGTCTCCTTGCGCCTAGATCATCCCTTCCTAAGGAAAGAATCTAACCTTAGAATCAAATGCCCTACATGAACCAGTACTGTTTTGATTCCACAAGTCTACTGTGTTTAACTATACCCTATGTACATGCAGTTGAGAAAGCCATATATTTGTTAAAATCTGTTTAAGGTGTCCAGAGCTAGACTATGTAACACTCCAGTATCTATTCCTGTAAGGCGGGTCCATTGGACAAAAGACCAGCAAAATGAGAGCAGGAATGATCCATGTCATGCCTGAGTCACAGTGGTTAAAAAACGGGTCTTTCCTATGATGTCTTTTTCTGTCTGCCTTCCAAATAAAGAGGACTTTGAGGGCTAAGAAAGGGTAGGAATGGTTTAGAATAAAGCTCAGTGTAAAGCATTTACCAAGTATGCAAGAGGCCCTGAATTCAATCCCCAGCACCATGGATGGATGGATGGATAGATAGATAGATAGATAGATAGATAGATAGATAGATAGATAGATAGATAGATGATAAATAACAGGAAAGAAAGAAATAAAGAAAGAAGAAAGAAAGAAAGAAAGAAAGAAAGAAAGAAAGAAAGAAAAGAAACTTTGAATTATCACATGGGAAAATTAAGATTCCAGTGAACTGGTACAGATCTGCCTCTGTGATATTTCAGGTGCTCCCATTCTCAGCTTGCTGTTGGCTGTCTGGAATTTTCTGCCTTTCATTTCTAAAGTTTCATTTTTTCAAAAGCAATCTTTCATCAGCGTATCTTTTCCCCAAGGCTAGATCTCTGTTTCTTGCAAGAGCTTTTGTTACACGTTGAACCTCCATTTTTCTAGAACTTAGCACACACAGACCATACTATAATTTTGTATTGTCTGTCGACCCCACTCATCTACCAAACATCTCACAACAGGGGCTGGGAACCACATCCCTGGTGTTTCTCCTGCAGCTTAGGCTTAGACTGGCGCACTGCAAGCACTGCAAATCTTTGTTGAAACCCTTCAATATATCTACCTTCATCTATTTTTTTCATGAATACCCTACTGGTATTTACTTTTATAGTTTTTTTATGTATACAGAAATTATACCTTTTAAGCTGTGCTCATGTTTTTATTGGCATTTTCTTAATGCAGTGATTATAAACATTTATATTCTCATGAAACTATGCAAACCTGTAGTGGTCTGTCCAAAATCTAACTCATATATGCCCTGTCATTGTGGAAATGTTGTGGAATGCAAGATCTCCCAGGAACCCACATATTATGAGACTCCCGTGGCTGGTCTAATCTTTCTCTTGCCTCTTAAACTGCTTCCACGGAGTTTTCTCTGGAAATTAATAGGCTCCCTGCTTTTCTTGCCAAATACCAAGCAGCAGGCACATCATCTGCTTCCATCTGGATATAGAAATCTGTCCAAACCTTCTTGTCTAGGAGGGAACTTCACCTCTCCACCCAACTTGGCAAGAATATTCCATGTAAGGCATTTCAAATGGTGTGGACTGTCACTGCAGGAATGAAATGTGGAGAAGACAATTCACTCATCATCTCACCATGACAGGGATTTGTGCCTGCTTTCTTTGTCACCCTGGACAATGCCACTGTATCAGCAGCCAGCTATGCAGAAAATCTTGGAGTAATTGTCAACTCATCACTACCCTTTGTTCTAGAGATGCATGTTCTTCAATTCTCACTGTAATTGATCATATACATCCCAGATGTGGCCTTTCTTGGCTAGGCTTCAACTTTGTGACTTCCTCACATGCATCATATTAATATCCTCTTAGCACCATACTTGCAGGGTCTGGAGATATTTTAACCTAAGAAAATAAATTTGCTCTAGGGCCAAAAAGATATCACTCTAAATCGTTACTTTTGGGGACCTATATAGATTGTTCAATTTGTCTGAATCTGCCTTTGCTTAGATAATATGAGAACAACAATGTTTATACACACAGTCATTATGAGTTTTGAATAATAACACATATGTGCAAAATCTGTAAAGTTAAGTTAAAAGCAAACAATCCAACAAATAACTACTTCACAAAATACCCCAAAACATTAATATTGCATACTAAAAGATTTCACAAAGTATTTAAAAATACAGAAAATAGACCACTGCATTCTAGATATCTTCAAGGGGTTAATATTTGGAACATATAAGAAAGTAAGCAACTCAATGGCAAGAAAGTAAATGACCCAGGTGAAAAATATGCAAAGGAAAGGCCAGCCAAATAACCAGGGTTAGGCAAATAGCTCCGTGGATTAAAGTGCCTGCAAGCAGGCCCAGTGGCCAGGGATTCATTCCCAGGGCCTTCTGTACCAGCCCTGCCTCCAGCATGCACTGAGACAGCAATTGAGACGCGGAGTGGTGGTGTACACGTGTAATCCCAGCTCTTGGGAGGCTGTGAACAGGTGGATCACTGTAAGTCCTATCCAGCAGTGAGACTCTGAACACCCTGTAGAACCTTCCCTAAAATACAGAAAAAAAAAAAAAAAAAAGTAACTGAGTAAAAATTCTCAAAAAAGAAGACATACAATGGCCAGGTACATGAACATAATATCCAACATTCCTGATCATCAGGTAAATTCAGATCAAAGCCATGAAAAGATAGCACCTCACATGTGTTACAACTATTCTAAAAAGACAAAAGGTTAAAAAATGCAGACAAGGATGTGAAGAAAAGGGAAGATTTGCACACTGTTGGTAGAAATATAAATTAGTTCAATCATTATTGAACATAGGTTCCTCAAAATAGGATTACTGTAGGATTCAGCAAATTTCACTATTGAGTACATATCCAAGAGAAATAAAATTGCTCTGTCAAAAAGACACCTATACTTCAGTATTTAGTGTAGCATTATTCCCAATAATACAAGCCCATCAGTAGATCACCTGGTAAAGAATATATGGTACAAAGCTGGCCAGATAGCTCAGTGGATTAAAGCGCCTGCTTAGGCAAATGCAGGGGCCTGGGTTCAATCCCCAGAATGCTGCACAGGCACACTGAGGTGGTGACTGAGACTGGGATTAGTGGCACACACCTGTAATCCTAGCACTTGGGAGGCTCCAAACAGGAGGACAACTATAAGTCCAATCTGTGTAATGAGAACTGTACTAAACATGTGAAAAGAAGATTTATTTTTCAAGGTGTTAGCTAAAGCTAATAACAATAAATTGCATCCTTGAACAATGCTAAGAGTATGAAGATGAAACATCTTCTCCCAAAAAACAGGTAATCATGTGAAGTAATGCATGCATTATATTTATTCATTCCACCATGTATATAGCAGTGAATGTGTATAGTTTTAGCGCTGAACTTTAATTTTATGTATTTAGTACAATGTCTCATGACACAGCTCAGCCTCATAGTGGTCCTCCTGTTTTAGCCTCCCCAGAGCTGGGATTACAGGTATGTGCCACCACCTCAGGTTTCCATGGGGGTGAAGCTGGCACAACAGGTGGTACCGGAGATCAAACCTGCAGGGATTGAACCCAGATTCTTGTACTCTGCTTCCTAGAGAAGTTTTCCCCTGGACAATTTGTGAAGATATTACAGAATGCTCAATTACTACTATTTAATCACTGAGCAAACTCAAAACATGAAGGGAGGAGTCTGACTAGATTGCCTTGTGTCCCTGGGGTGCAGGCCCTCCCTCTAGGATTCACAGACACATCTCTGGGCAATAAACCAGCCTGAAGGGAGGGGGCTTCCTGGAAGACCTCTGGCCTTGCAGCAGGCGTCCTCTGTGATGTTCAGCTTTCAAGCTTACAGATGCTTGGCCTTAGCCAAGGCCTTCACTTTTCTGATCTCAAGTTGTACACAGGTTATAATGCTTAATCTTCAGGGAATTTAAACAGAGTGACCCTAAAGGGTGAGACAGGTTGTGCACTGCACAAGAACATTTGCACAGGAGAACAGGCAGGTTTATTGGGCAGTCACCCAACAGCCAGGCGGTAAGCGCAGTGCTGGGTCCCTACAGGCAGGAGCAAGGGCACTTGCTTGTCTCCGCTCAGCTTCCTTCTGCTGCTGGAGCCTAAACAGGATGCATCTGCAGAGCAGGCACTGTTTCTAATTTGTTCCAAGTGGCATTCCAAGTTTGCAGTCCCTGATTGTAAAAAGAAAAAGAAAAATTTTAAGTACACATACAATGAATATTATTAAGTAAAAAAAGAAAAAAGTGGAACAAAGAAATGTACATATCTGAAAAACTATAAGTTTTAAAACTATGGAAAGAATTTCATCATACCAGTTATAAGACAAATGTCAATTAAAATACTTGTAACATTATTTTTATAAAATTACTGAATAAGACAATCAAACCAGTGATCAATTAAAAATGTATTGAGCAGAGATTTTAAATGTTTGAAGTTAATTGATATAGATGTCTTAAAATTATTTTCACAAAATTTACAAGACATTTTAAAAGTTGTGAACTTGTCAGATTTCCAGAAATCTCATATCACTAGCATTCTCAGAATTCTCCTTTTCCTAGAAAAACAAATTAAATATTGGGCAAAATTTCCAAGAAATTATGAGAAAAACTTAATGTGATCATTTAAATAGTTTCTTTGCCTGCCATTCTCTAAAATGAGAGGCATTTAAATAGATGTGTCACAGGTGGCAATGCCTTTAAATGACACAGACACATGACAGGCGAACCACATAAAGTCCATCTGATATGTGCATGCACTTGTAAGCATGAAATGGTTTCAAGTTGCTTAGCAAGTAATTAAGAAAAGGCTACTAAAATCTATACTTTAAGCTCATTTATTAGATGTCCTAGTCACTTTCTTGTCACTGGTACAGAATACATGAACCTCACAATTTAAAGGAGGAGAGGAGTTTGGGGTTCATCATCCTTAGAAATTTCAGCCCATACCTGCCCGCTCCAAGACAGAAAGGGCAAGGCAGAGGGGGCAGGAGGAAGAGAGGGGCTCACATCAGGATGGCCATGAAGCAGAAAGAGAAGGGAGCAGCTGGAAAGGGAGATGCACCCTTCTAAGCCAGTTCCCAGTGGTGCACCCTACTGAGCCCCACCTCTCAATAGCACACTCTGCTGACATTTTTACTGTCTGCGATCTCCTCTTTCCTCATCACTAGCTTGGATTGCACGTTACACAACCCTAATCACTGAACGCACAAACAGAACTCTATGGCTCCTTTACATTCTCATGATTATTGTTCTTTAAATCTAATTCTCTACTTTATGAGTTTACAGTACTGCTGGTAAACATGAATGAGGCAAATTCGTAGCTTGGTTGACAAGCTTAATCAATGACCACAGTCTTCAAGGGAGCTCTCACCAACACTGCAAGGAGGACTGCATCTCTCCAAGCAACTTGCATCCCTACTCTCTTACAGATCTACTTATTTGCATTCCCTCCAAATCCATTCCCGTATCACTATTAACTCCCTCTCAACATCCCCACTACTCAGATTGTGATTTTGTTTTTAGTTTCATTAAGAAAATAGAAGCAATCAGAAAGAAAGAAAAGAAAAGCTTCCCTGTCCTTTTCCCATCAAATTGGAAAAAATTTGCATCTAATTTGATGATGGCAGCAGTCTGCATGATTCGTTTGTGCTCATCCAGACAGGGAAGTATGCACACACAGTAGCTACTCTCTTACTCCATTTGTTTCTCTAAAGGCACTAATAAGGTTTCAGCAAGTTAGTCAGAGCATGGCACTGGGGTATGTAGAAGGACTTTTCTGATAAACGCTACCTTTAGTAAGGCATGAGCCTATTCAGTGATTTTGCGAAAGGCAACCATAATTTATTATATGGTGGCATCATCTATCTCAAAAGAGTATTCCAATGTTGGGATCACATTCCATAATGCATAGCATTAACATCAATCTAAGAACCCTTACCTTTGCATTTTTCTTCACAAGGCATTTCTAATCCATATGCTTGGATTGTGATTCAGGAAACCACTGTGGAAGTGTGAAACAAAGACCTCCTACAAATGCCCTTTCTTATTTCCAAATTGATTTTGTAATCTGTCCCTATGTGTAATAGTGAGCTATCAGGAAAACTGTGGCAGCTGTGCAAGAAAACTATGTCAGTCTACGAAGCCTGCATCAGCACTTGGCTACATGGGAGAGATGGTTGAGTGACAGTGAAAAGTCTGTGCCACCAACCATGGTGAGCTGAGAATGGATAAAGACAGCACATTCTACCCTATAAATAAATGTAATTGCTATATGCCAACTAAAATGTTTTAATTAAGGTAATATTTAAAATCTAGGTATAGATCTGGAGAAATAAAATCATAAAAAATGGAATCTGAAGTACAGTTCCCAAACATGTAAAATAAAGTATGATTCTTCCAAGTAAAATACGATTTTTTTTTTTATTTTAAAGAGAATAAAAATAATATATAAGGCATCAGAGAGGATGCATTTTCAACAGCGGCCCTTTACATAGATAGGCATTCTCAGCACTGCAGCTGTTTCCTTTGGTTCCCAAAAGTCCTTTGTGCATATTTTTCCTATTTTTATTTCTTGTCCTATATTGAAAAGTTTGCTAAAATAAAACAATAAGGCAGAAGTGTCATGTACAGGAACAAAGTGCAAAATTTACATTCTTATCTCCCTCCCGTGAGTTGTGCTACTGTGAAACTGCCTCATCTCTCTTTACCCTGAGCAGCATCTGTGAGATTTTAAAAAATAAAATTACTAAAACCTGGGATGCGGTGACAATCTTATATGTTCCATAAAAGAATGACTATGGACATGCTTACCATATTCTTTACATTTATTAAATGACTGTTCATTTTTAAAGTATTGCTTCAGTTTTGCTGGTCCTCTCCTTGTCTGTCCTGTGAGGTAGCTGCCTTTCCAGGCAGTGTTAACCTTTTGCACAGCAGTGGTTGCCTACATTCTGAGTGAATACATGCATGTGCATCATCAGCCCAGACACCTTCCTTCTGATCTTGATTCTGTAGGTGATTGTTCTTCAGTGAGCTCACTATTGTGATTTACTTCAGAACCTACCATCCTTCATACTTCAAGTGTCACGAGAAGATGCTACCAGCCAGCAGCCCAGAAGCAGAGACCCCCATGAGGCTGTCTCTTCCCTTCAATTCCCATCCAGAACATAGCCTGGCTCTATCAGTTCTTTCTTCTCTGCATCTCTATATCACCATGACTTCCACGTCTTCTCTGTACACCTAATTTATTCACCTTCAAAGGAATGTCATCACTGAAGTCATTTGTCTAAAGAAGAAACTTATTTCTTCTCTTCTAAAGGTATAATTTTCTGGGATCCCCAGTGCATGCAGAACAATGCCCAGATTCTTTAGTAGGACATGTCACATTGTCTCAGATTTGTGGGCTTCTCTGGACTCATTCATGCTCTTCTCCTGGAGCTCTGGTGCTAGGAAGTTTCCAGCCACTGATGCACATGACCATGTCCCGTGCTCTCTGGCTTCATTGCTTCCACTCTCTCACTGCAGACCAACCTTTCTGTCCCGCTTCCAGCCCTGTCTTTCACAGGTCTTTGATAACCAGTTCACCCTCACAGGTATCCTACAAGCATTTCTCCAGGAGGCCCTCTTTAACCCTCTCTTCCCCCAGAACACCTTAGTTTGTGTGGCTTGTCTGTGTCTTCTCTCTGCTTCCATCACAGGTCCCATAGATTCCTATTCACTTAGGGGAGTACGCATCTGGCTTCATTGTACAATTGAGGTTTCCTAAAGTCAATGACCGTACCTAACTCCGCCTGGCATGCTCAGTGGCTACACCAGTCAGTTCAAGAGGCTAATGCCAGCACTGGCATTCATAACTCTGATGATGTTCAGTAATTAGATTCATTTCAAGGAGTGAGAGCAGAATTTAGAGAAAACAAAAAGAGGTAGGTCAGAGCATACAAAATAATGTAAAAAGAAAGCACACAGAAGGGTAAAAGGAGGAAGTAATTACAGAACAGAATGTGCAGCTCCATGCAAAGTGTTCTGTGTAGCATAAGAGCTGTGGCAACAGCAGTGCTGCCAGCTAAAGCAATCCCCACAGGAAGAGAAGGAGGACAATATATCCTCTTGCTTTAGTGTCCCCCTTTGCTGTCAGTGTGCCTCATATTCTGGACCCAACCCAGAAGCCAGAGGGACATGCACACTGGCCAACGATAAAGTCTGAGTCCATTTCAGTTAGCTTTTGGTGACAATAAAGAAAAATATATGGTGCAAAATCCAAGGGAACTGATAGATAGAAGCTGATTGCTTAAAAGATGTTTATGGTGTGAATTTACTTAAAATTTTGAGTCCAGAATGCATGGACTTGTAGACATGAATAAAATGGATGGGAAAGAGTTAAACACAAATGCTCTGAAATAGAATTTCTACCAGCTTTATACAGGATTATGTTGTGCAGTCACTTGGCTGCTTCAGCAGAGAAATGCTTTAAAGGGAAAGAACAGGAAGCACTGGAGAGAAAGGTTTGGTTGTATTTCCTAGGGGGAAGCGTGCTCCGGGTGGTGCTACCCAGGAGGTAGTCCCTTCCAGCAAACGGTGATGTCTTTGAGGATGGGCACGTGAAAACGAGGGGGGCTTGAACGCAGACATAAATGAATGAACATACACAAGAGAGTGTGTAGGTGAGGATGCCAGTGGTACAGAGATAAACAAAAGGAGGTTTTGGTGATATTCAGTGGGGAGAAGCAGCAGCAGCGTGAGCGGAAAGGGAGGAAAAACGGGGAAATAAAGTGAGGCAATAAGGATTTATTGCAAGGAAAGCAGGCAGTCCTATCACAAGAAAATGAGGTATCTGCGAAAGAATCAGTAAATTGCCCACAGAACTCGTAACAACTCCGGGGAATGGCATGTCTGCTAGCCGCAGAAGGTTGTCCAGGAAATGACAGTCTGCCCAGCCAGCAGGATGTGCAAGGGTGACACAGGATCTGGAGGAAGACAAGGAAATGAGACCAAGGACAAGGACAAATGGCTGGGCACCAACCCCATCCTGAGCCAGACTCATGAGTCCCTAATAGTTAGGTTGTTCATTAACCATACATACACCAATTAATTCTTTGCTAAACTGATTATCAGTTGACCATTCTATGTATAAAGAACTAGTTTCAAATAAATGAAACAGTTGATTAACAGTATCCTAGCAGGTGCAATCTATAAAATAAGTGCACGACTACATGGAGGTAGCAAGGAAAAACCATGTGAAGCTGTGTGACACAGGGCTCAAAGTGTAGGTGTCACTATCGGACCATCTTTATATCAATTCTTGCATTCCATCAGAAGATCTGTCAACTTGGTTTCCATCTTAGTCCTTCCTCTGTAAAAGGCAGATTAGGCTGGTTTCTCCTTCACAAACTGTTTGTGAGGGCTGGAGGGGTTAAAACATTTTAAATCATACAGAATGCATGTTAACACAGTGCCCAGCCCTGCACGTATCATCTGCTCAGGGCTTAAATGATTTCTGCATTTACTTGATGTGCATAAGGTAGGGAAAGAAGTATGAAGTTTCTTACCTTTATAGATTGTAAAATGTTGCATATATTGAAAATATTTTTATGTATAATAATTCATGCTTTTGGTGGCTGAGCTATACATTAGCCAATGAGTCATAATATTGCAAGTGCTCAGATGTCCCCACTTTTAAAATTATATTTCTATTTTTAAAAGAGAATGCAAAATGATGAAAGAAAATATTAGAAACAATATAGAATTTCACTATATAATATAATAGGAATTGGACAATGCCTATTGTATTGCATAATGTTATCTTCAAATTAGTTGATTAGATTATGGGGTATAAATGTGCAAAATTGATTTTAAAAAGTTATAAAAATTAAAAAGGAGAGGAAAAATTTAGTATTAACTGCTCCTTTCAATTTCTTTAGCTATAAGCTTTAAAAATAAGATATAAGAGCATACCGTATTTGTGTCACCTAAATCATAAATTCAAAAGTGACTCCACCTTGCAAACATAATTGTTTTGACGCTTTGGGGCCCCAGTGAGTGTGCTTAATGAGTGCTGAAAATTTCTAACTAAATAGGTGAGAACTGTTTTGATAAAAATCATGGTGTAGGTTAGAAATCAAATGCACAGAAATAAAACCTCCAACATGATGCATCATTTGTCACTAAGTGAAATCTTTATAAATATAACCAATGTACTCAACTAAAAAGGAACAGGTTTTAAATATTGAACTGAGTCTGAGCTAGGAGAAAATTATGATTTCACGTCGCCATCTCACGTTATTTCCCAACCTCTTCCTCCAACATAGGAAACTTAAGGCTAAGCCAAAACATATTGTTGCCTAAAGTAATGCTTACTGTGGATTTATTTGCTTTAACTTTTAAAATTATGATTTTTGAGTGGAAATGTTAGTTTTTCTCTGTTCTATATTTCTATTTTCTCTAGAGTCATTATAGAAAAAAATGTATGAAAAACTCTTTTTCGTCAGGATAAAAGCAAAGGTTTGAGTTGATTATGGAGTGCCATCCTACATGTCACCAAGGTGACATCTGGGAATCAAGCACATGGAAGCAAAATCTTCATCACAAGGCCTCAGTTTTCGCTAGATGAAATCTAGTAGGAGGCCTACAAACCACCTTGGTGATTTTCCTAGCCCTTGGTTAAACTAGGACACTAATTAGTAAACTAGAGAGAAACTTGAGCTCAAACACTGAGTTATTTCAACCTAATCCTGAAATGATTCAATTCTGCAAATAGAATGCCCATAAAATTAAGTTCAAAACCATTCTCCTGTCCCAAAATCTCTGTAGAAATTGGAATGGAGCAGCATCTTTTCACTTATTATTACAAAAGTGGTAGTACTTGCAAACTGAGGTGTAGTAGGGAAGTCAAATGCATGTGTTATTTCAGAAAAAAAATCTTAGTGATTCTTCTCAGTTTTCCTAGAAGAATATATCTTTATTTAGTACTATTATTATTATTATTACTACTATTTCTTTATTATTTCCCTGCTGAGAAACTCTGGCTAGGAAAACAAGGATCACAACAATGTTAAATGGGAAATGTACGAAAACTGAAAAAGAAAAGAAAAAAAGTATTTAACTTTCACCAGCTACATGAGCTGAGCACTTATTCCATTAGATATCATTTTGAGCTCTTTGGATGCATTGTCTCATTTGAACTTCAAAACAACACTAAGGAATGAGGATGAGCTCCAGCTGTACAAACAGAGCACTTCAGTAAAAAAGAAAAGGATAAATTACTTATGCAAGGTAAATTATTAGTAGAACTGAGGTACAAACGTAGACTACGGGGCTGAACAGAACACACCCTAAACTGTGATGCCATGTCACACATAAAATGCATTTTAGATAAAACAAGCACCATTTGCTGTTTATAACTTAAGTATGGTTATGATTTTGATCTTATATGTGGTCTTTTGGGACCCAGTGAGATGGACGGAGGGTACTGGCTCCAGGATGCACGCAGCCCCATAGCTCCCCATGATAGAGTCTTCCACTTTCCTTTTCTGGGAGGTTTGCACATGCACCCTGTGCCAGGCTCTGCACTGGGCACACGCAGCATTACAGCCAATGGTTTCAACAATTTGTCTCTTTTACTGTGGGGTTTACTAAACTTTTGCATATTCTGAGTCTGGCCAAATGACTGGTAGCAATGCGTTTAATATTTTTTAACTGCAATGAAAAGTAATTTTGTCAATAGCAATTACCCACAGGAGCAAATACAGTCTGTTCAAAAGACAAAAGAAAATCTCTGAAGCGGAGATTCCGAAAGAACCGTGAGCCTTTTCTCTCCTCAGCTTCCTGTAGCTTGTATAATTAATATACTCAACATTTTTCAGTACTTTTTGTGTCAAGTGCCATGTTAGGCACTGAAGGGAATATACTTTCTACAAATGCAAAAGGTTCATTGCCAATTTGATGAAACAAACAGTCTAATAGAAATAGTAGAGTGTGCACTGGGGCATTTCTAAATGCACCTGATTACACTGCCATAATGAAAGGAGATAAAAGCACTTTGGACTACAGTGATGAAAAAAGACTTCCAAGAAAGGAGGCACTTGAATTTCTACAACTGGTGCCAAAAAGAATTCCAGGGACAGAAGAATCCAAACAGAGGGACTGCAAAACAATAATATTTTGAGATATTAACTAAGATTTACCTTCTAGAATGCTTCCTTTTCCTCTTTTCCCCTTCCCTATCCTCCTGCTCACATTAGGGGAGAAGTATGATTTCACAAAATGCAGAAAAAAACATTTTTATTTTCAAAACCTAAGGTTTTTATATCTTAAAAGGCCAGACTTCTTTTAGTCCTAAAAGCAAAGCCTTGAACCATTGAAGGCATCAAGTTTATGCTATAAACAAGGAAGAAAAAAAATCAGCTCTCTATCCTCAGATTTCATTGACTTAAAAAAAAAAAAAAGAAAAATAACCCAGGAGGAAGCTAGGGCTTAGATGTCCTTAAATTACTACAAAGAACTCTGTATTCTGTTCCACTGTAACTTTGGGAGGTATAATTAAACCCTTAGATAAGACTGAGATACCCAAAACAGGGTGAGATGTATTCAAACCCACAGATAAGAAAAACAGGAGCTAGCTTTGATCAACTACATACTTGGGCCATGCATTATTCTTAGCAGTTTTTATTTGAGCAACAACCAGATTAGGAGAATCTTACCATAATTGGACTGCCATTATATAGAAGACAAAACTAGGTCACAGAGAAGTTAAATAATGTGTCCAAAATCATTCAATTAGAAAAGGCAGAGCTAGCATTTGAATCCCAGTTGTCTGATTACAAATACTGCTCATAATCATTGCACCATCTGAGGGAGATGTGGAATTATCTAAGATTTAATTTCTAACACCAGCTAGGATTAAGGATCAACATGAGAACAAGTTCAGTGATGGCAGAGAAACCAAGTTAAATTTTTGAATGGCTGACCTATTGGATAATCATAGAAAGAGATCTTACTAAGTAGACAATTTCTTGTAAGCTGTTTTGTCACTATTAATATCAATTTTGAAGTGAAACGTTCATAAAGGAAGGCCATATGCATATTAGCTTGTCCAACATTTCACAGTAAACAGGTGGTGCATAGTAATGAATTCAGGGAATTGACCTCCCAAACTCATTCCTAATCCCTGTGTCTTCCCTGATCCTAAATCTTAAGCCTTCTCTGTTCATGAAGTGATCGCTGTGGGACCCACAAAGACACACTGCTTATACCTCTTTCTACAAGAAATGTCATTGACTGATGTCCTCAGCTCTTGTCCCTCAAGGTCCCTCTTGCATGTGTTCTAATGCTATCATTCCTACAGGTCCACCCTACACAGTGCTTGACAGGTGAGGCTCCTCCGCAGTACATTTTGGCTCCCCATGAAATCTCTGTGAGACTGCTTCATTCCCTTCCTCTTCCTCCTTCTCCCATCAGAGCTGTCCATTTTAGATCACGGTCAGAGCATGCTGTCATCTTTTGCTTTTGCTTTTTCCAATAAATCTCTTAGGTCTGAAACTCTCTTTTGACATCTGTGCTTTCCCAAACTAATAAGAGTGACATGAGAGATGATGATGGCGTAAGGACAAAAAGAAAAAAGAAAAAAAGAAGAGGATTATTTGATCCTGGCTCACAAAACCACCATCCTAATTAGAGACAGAGCCACAAAACACCTTTAGAATACAGTCCAATTACTAAAGTTTTCACTAGGTGTCAATCTGATTTGCAAATATCATGGTCCAGGCATTTCCTGGACAGTGAATTTGGCTTGCTCGTGCTAGGTTGTATTAACACTGACAACTTGTGAGAGGTGAAAAGCTAAGGCCCTCCAAGAAGCAGATGTGTGGATGCAAGCAGGACTCCTAGAAGCCTATGAAAGCCCTTCATCTTCTGGAATGAAGAGCATCATAGCTCAACAGAAGACCAAACCTGACAGAGTGCTCCAGAGACCTTAGAACGCCCAACAAGGGAGGCCTGTTACACTTCACTAGGACATTTGTTTTGGAAAATCTAGGATCCTCAACCAAGGGTGGGGAAAATGCAGATGGATGTCCTTGGGATGGAAACCCTGTGAGGTCCCCTCACCTTTCTGAACTTACAGTTGAGGAAAAATAGTCCACCATGGGGGAAGAGGCTGCTGCAGTGGATACCACTGGCAAAGCAGCAGGTGCCCATGGGACCTGCCCACACCTGCTCCCCTGACCTCTAAGACCATAACTAAGTTAAATTCTAGCAACATCCAGGCGCATGTTGTTGACTTGATGAACAGAGAAAAGATTTTGCTCCTATGGCTTGCAGGAAGTAGCTATCCTATTCCAGCTAGAGCCAGGGAAGTGGCTTGAGGCAGTATTTCATCAAGGGGCCAGAAAGTCAGATTAGATAAGGAAGAATACATTGATTGGGGGAAATTTTCTCCAGCCTTCACTTTTCCAGATTTATCATGTTGGCAAAGGACCTCAAATCATGATCACACTTGCTGCATACATGCACCAGCATCCCAGGCTTTCCTAGATCAAACTTTCCATATCAGTATCTGTAACAAAGCTCTGCCTATTTTAATGACAAAACCAATCTCCTGGTATTCAACTATAAAGAAAACGCTAATTTATGATTTTACAAAAAATTCTTTCTTACCATTACCTATCTCATTTTAAATTTAAATATCCATGCATATTTAAATCCATCTATGTGTCCATTCTCATGTAACAGGCCAAATCATGTAAGATGTCATCATTCTTGTATGTACTTTGACATACTTGGGTATGTCAAATCTTCATAAGGTAAAAACTAGCTTTTAGTTCCTAAAGAAGTTTTCATGTTGACTATGTACACACTGGGCAATGGATCAATATCCCAACACCTGGGAGAGGAGCTAGCTGCCTGTCTGACAGTGCACAGGCACCGCACGCTGCAGAAACTTTCCTGCCTTCTTCTCCACTTCTGAGATTTAAGAGCTACAGCTCTGTGAGTGTTCATGTCCACTAGCAGACAGTGCTTGCTTGCTCTTTGGCCACTGCCCTTTTATACCTAAGACTCTCTTCTTATTTCCTAGTCCCCACATTTAAGTGGTTTGCTTGCATACCCCCAGCCTTCCGGGATAGGGTGAGTTTACTCTTTTCTACTGCCCCTGATCAAAAAAGTTCTTCTCCCCACCTCCTTGAATCAGTTGTTCAGGTATAGGCTTAATGCTTTGTGCTGGAACAAGGTGTGGTGGAAACTGCTGGGGACTACGTTGTCACAAAGCATGAGAACATGCCTGAAAATTAAACTGACCACAGTCAGAGCTAGAGGAAGGACAGAGAGGAAGACACTGGGGCCGCTGGCCTGCTCACCCATCCAGCCATACCTATGGCTAGGCTTCTACATATACTGGCCAAGGCATCCTTATTTTTCAGATGGCCAGTTTAGGTTAAGGTTTTGCCATTTGACATTTAGTGAAAGTAATTTTGATTAAGTTCATCCGTTGAGACTAGGGGAAAAGACAGAAATGATACCTAACTGATTCAGTGGATCTCCAGAGGTATCTCTGTCAAGCCTTTTCCAGCTGGGAGTGGATTTATATTGCAAGAAGCGGAGAGTCAAAGGCTCCCCTTGCTTTATGGCATAGCAGAAATTGACAGCTGTCAGTTAATTAAGTCATTCAGGCATGTGTGACTGAGTGACCCAACATTAAGGGTAAGAGACTGCCACTGCTAAAGCAATCAGTGTCTTTATTTTCTAAGGAGCTTCTGATATATGGCTCCTAAGTTAGTACCAACTCAATCAAATATTGAAAGATAATTTTCCATCATATGTACATGAACATGCTGCACCCAGGCTTTCATATCACATCTGCACTCTTACCTCAAAACACTTCTTATATACTGGATTTGTTCTTTTCACCCTTTCTTTCTGTAGGGGTCATTTATATAGACTTATCCTTATTATACTAGAAAACTGTCAGTTTGCTTGGATTCAGAGACCTCTTGGGGGTGGAGTGGACCATGCAACACTAGAGACATTGATGGCTTAGCCCACTGCTATGCAGAGCTGAGTGTGCTGCAGAGAGCAGGGCCAGTGGGAGGAGGTGGACACTGGGCTGTGCCTCCAGGGCATGCTCTCCCTGCACTCATTCCTTGGATGCTACCTCTGCTGAGCAGTGAACAGCTTTGTGAACTTCCAACCTTGAGACCAGTTGACCATAACCCAAGGCTTCTGAGACCCTAAGCCAAAGTAATCTCTCTTCCTACAAGCTGTGGGGTGCCAGGTGTGTTGTCCCAGCAACAGAAAAGCTGAGTGATCCATCAGAGACATGGATTCTTCTTCCCTTAGCTTTGTCAGGTCTGTGGAGCCCACTAAAGCCATTTTTTATGTTACCATAGGCTTTATTTCTGACATTTCCATATGGTCTTTTCTCAGTTTCTCTCTGCTGAGATCACCAACCAGGAGTTGCATGTTGGCCACCTTTGCAGCCAGAACCTAGGTTTGGGTACATCTTGTCTTTGTAAATTGGGGCTCGAGTCTCTGCTCCCTGTTGGAGTCTCTGCTTAGTTTAGGGGTTAGTTGTAATGTAGCATCTCTGACTAGAGAAGACACATGCTGGCTGCCTTGACTCTACTCAGTGTAGATGGGATGAGGCTTGTTCTGTGTCCCTGTATCCTTAGGTGGACTACAAGTGCTTTCGGGAGGATTAGATTTTGATTTTTTCAGCAAAGAACAGACATTGAGCTTACTGTCTGGTTCACTTTCTTTAATTTTTTCACTTTTGTCTTTATAGTGATATTGGTATAATAATTGAAGCATTTATTACATGCACTTTTATTATTTGACAAAATAGCTTAAAATGAGAAAAATGTCTTTTCTGTTCCAGAAGTAATAAGAATTTTCACATACGCATATGATAATATAACTTCAAGACAAAAAGCATTTACTACGCAGAAACAGTAAATGTTGAGCTTCAAATCACATTCACTGGGCTGAATCAAATGCATTGTGGGCCCCATCACAAGCCAGAAAATACAATGAAAGAATCTGTATAAAATGCACAGTAAGTTAGTTACCTAAGTCTGATTTATATCACTAGATTTTGTGATCTTCTCTTAGTCCTCTTTAAAAAAAGAAAACAGCTTGCTTATATAAGCCCTTTTATTTTATGCACAACCAAAATTTGGACATGTTTGAGGCATGAAGTGACTGGAAGACAATTTTGCTGGAAAATCTATGAGACTCGTAAATCCTCTCTGTCTCAGAAGTCATGTGGGTCTAATCATAGGTATGCAGGTATTGTATATGACTGTGCGCTGTGTGTGTTTCTGCATATACATGGCTAATTAATAAAGTAGCTCTTCCAAGTTAGCCTAATAGTTATCACACAATTATACTGAAATTAATGATCCTATTAGAATTCCAACTAAGATCTCAGCTTCTCACCCGCTCCTCACATGACTGCATCCTTTTATCCATTAACCCTTCAATAAAATATGCACTGAAACCATTCACAGCCTTTTCCTGGCTGTGTCCCTCCCATCCGTACTTCTTCTCTTTCCTTTTTTTCCCTTTCTTTTCGTCTCTGCTTCTAATTCTTTATTTCTTTTTTTTTCTTTTTTCCTGTTGTTAGTTCCATTTCTGTTTCTGATAATCACATCCTGATTTTCTCTGGGAAACTCTTCTTTCATTCTCAAGGAATATAATGAAAAGATGCCTATGCGTACCTGCACAGAGCTAGGCTGTCTGAGCAGATGTCGCTTTGTCTTCCTTCTGCCTATTTTAGATGTTGGGCACAGGACCCAGTTCAGGTCGATTATATCCACCAAACATCAGTTGTGGGATGCTCTGTTGAATTTTTCAGTACATAAAAATTTTCCCTATTCATGAATTTCTAGCAATGGAAAATAAACATCAAAAATGCCAGAGGACACAACATAAACAGATAAGGCTGAGTCAAGCCAACAGAATAGTACAGTCACAATAAGAAAAACTGAAGATATCACAGTCCTTGCTGAACCCATTCCTAGGGTCTTCCCAGTTGTCCAAGGTAGTAACAGTCCTGGTAGCTTTTTTGTTTTGCTCTTTTTGAAACTGTCTCACTAGGTAGTTCAGGCTGGCCTTGAGCTAACTCTGTAGCTCAGTCTGGTCTTGAACTCGGGACTATTTACTGCTGTTATTTTTGTTTATTTTGTTTTTGGTGGTA
>PVKN010007216.1:0-14202 GCA_004027915.1 Capromys pilorides
CTTTAAGAGTTTGAATTGAGCAGTTACACTCGGAGCTCTCAAGTATGAAGAACCCTGAGGAAATAGAATAGGGTGTCGTGAAGCTAAAAGTTGAGTGGGGATTGGAGGATGTCTGTAGACCATGGCTGGCAGAGATAAAAGGAGAAGGCCGAGAAAGTACGGGATGGGAAGGAACAAGAGGAGGAGAAGTGGCAGGGGCGGGAAGGGACACCCGGGCAGCCTGAGAGTCATAGAGTGTGGCCTAGAAGCCGATCAAGGTCCTTGGTTGGTTCTTGTTTTCATTATTAAAATTTTTCAGTAGCTGCTTGCAGTAGATTAAGACTGCCCCCACAGTGGGGACCTGGTATGGAGATATAACATCTTTCTGCTTCCCCTGTCCCTTCCCGCCCTCCAGCGCCCAGTCTCCTCCCCTGAAGGGTAGAGTGAGATGACACCTCCAACCTCAGGGACAAGTCTTTGGTAATGTTCTGTGCACTTCTCAATAACCCTGGTTCTGTTGTCCCATGATGAGGAAGACATTGTTTGGAATATTCTTTTCAGAAGCTCTGCTGAATTGAAGCTGACTGACATGAGGTTGTATGGTCGCCTTTGCAGGCAGCCACGTTCCCCTCGCATGAAGTGGAAACCAGGCTACTGGTGACCAGCCAGGATTTGCTGACATTTGAAGACTAACAGCTTACTCATGTTGGAGTCCAACCCCCTGCTGGCAAAGTGAGGCAGACTCCCTTTTGACCAGCAGGAGTAAAAGAATATTAGATGAATATAGAAGGTTATTAGATGAGTACATGAAAAAAAAAGATTTGCTCTCCCTGGGCATCACCGTTTTTGGACTTTCTATTGTTAAATACTCCTAGAACTATTGGCCTTGCAGCATGCAGAGGCAGAAGGATGTAAATTCTCCAGTACAGAGTCTGGGATTGGATTTATTAAGACTGAAATCACAGCTCTGACAGGCACTGTATGACCTTATGCAAGTTGCTCAGCCTCTCTGCTACCTGGCTTTCCTTCCTGTAAAACGAAAACAACGCCAGCGCCTTCCTCAGAGATGGGGATTGATTGCCGAAAGCTGTGGTGTCTCAGTAAAAATTTCATAATTCCTGGATGTTGTTTATTAAATTTCTCAATATTAGTGTTCCCAAGTGCATGATATAATCTTGCTTCTAACTGGTTTTATTTCTTGAGACCAAAGTGAACAAACCTTTTAATATCAAAAAAAAGGCAGAAAAATACTATATTTACTCAGACAGCTCAACGGCGGTCAGCTTATTGTTTTCTAGGATGGTATCTTTTGAAGAAGCTTCTGACCTCGTTTTTTCTTAAAATGCTTTATTGAACTTATACATTTAAGAACCTGAAAGGGGTCCTCAGAATTGAAGCTAGCCTTGTATATGTGTGTGTGAAAACAGGTTCAAAGGCCTTGATTGGCCCCATGGTGTGGCGCTGGAGCAAAGAAGAACGTGAGGGGCTGAGCCTGTAGGGCTTTTTCCTCCCATTCTCGGCTGTTTTATGTTTCCTGCGTTGAGCACCGGCAACAAATTCTTTGATTGCTAAGTATTTCATTCATATCGTGACTTAAAATCAACGTCTGTTTTCTACACCCAGCCTCACAGGCACACGGCTTTGCACAACTAAATCAATGCTCCCAGCAAGTTCAAAGTCCTGAGTTCAATCCCCAGTACCAAAGCAGAATGAGTGACTTTGCATTGTCATTTCTTCTGCATGTGCCAGTCCCCGGGCTGAGCTGAGTCTGCCCTTGAAACAGGCCCCGTGTGCAGCAGTCACGGAGCACACAGGAGGAGTATGCCCCTTTCTTTTCTTCTATTTTCTATTTATCTGTGTTTGTGGTACATAATTACTACAGTCCTAGGGGCGTTGTTGCGTATACAGGGCGCATTTTAATTCTTTCCCTCCTGGCCCTCTCTCTCCCTCCATCTCTCATTCCCTTTCCTTTTTTTTTTTTTTGCAAAAGATTTGACTCTCTCTTCCCTACTTTGTATTTTGCTCTTTCACATATTTATGCCATGCCCACAGACTTCTCCAGATCACTGGTTAATTCTCTGGATTCTGATTTTCAGCCTAGAGGAGCATATGACAAATCCTATACCACAAAAGTCAGCCTCCCAAACTTAGTGCCTCTTTTTCCTTTTGAAGAAACCACTTATGTGCATCTTTACTAACATTTGAAATCTACTTTGTGGAATGCGGACTGACTCCAGCTTGTTGGGACCTCTAAAGAGGACCATGCGTCTACCTACACCCGCGAACCCATTCTGTTAAATGTAGATTTGAGAGGACCAGGCTGAGGTGAGCTGCTTGCAGTACCCTCTGGCTGGGGCCAGGTCTGTTTTTACAGGGATGGTGCCACAGTGCTTCCATTGAGCATTGCCTGGCAAAGCGGACCCTGGGACAGCGCTTGTAGCCCTGCTGAGCAGAGGGTCCCAGCAGCCCGGGGCCTCGGGGCTGGCTCCTTGCAGCCGCTCCTCGAGCCCAGCCTGGACGAGTGGGAGAAACATTTGCCCCTCCTCCTAGTTTTTGGACAGGTCCACTTGCCACATCCCCTCTGTTCTAAACATGGCCAAAGGGAGGTAAAGAAAGGTGAC
This sequence comes from Capromys pilorides, assembly GCA_004027915.1. Taxonomy (NCBI): domain Eukaryota; kingdom Metazoa; phylum Chordata; class Mammalia; order Rodentia; family Capromyidae; genus Capromys; species Capromys pilorides. The sequence goes on from PVKN010007216.1 coordinate 2,601, forward strand.
AAAATGGAAAGACAGAGTGCGAAGTGCTACAAGCAGAGAGAAACTGGTTCCTATGTGGCTGGCTCCTACATGGCCGGCTCCTATGTGGCTGGCTCCTATGTGGCCAGCTCCTGTGCAGTTGTGATAGGCACTTGTAACGTGACCCCATGTCATCTCACAGGTAGAGGATGGAGATGTGAAGGCAGTAGGAAATATAGATTTGCGCTGAAAGTAAAGTCAAACACTATATAATTTCAACATAATTACCTATCATATGATTTATTAATAGGAAAGAGAATAATACAGTTTTGATTTTAGAAAGTTTCCCAAATTTGTGATTCTTTTTCAGTGGATTTGGCTGCTTACAAGTAAAAGAATAGCACTGGTTTTGTCTCCCTGGCAAGTTAGGCAATTTGCCTTACTTTAAACTGATGAATTATGTTCATGATATAAGAAATAAAATGGCTTAGAATAAAGGATAAAAGTTAGCACATTCTTCTTCCCAAAAAAAGGCCCAAAAAATGAAATTTCTGAAGTTATACCACTTATCCCTAAGCAGAGTTTTATTATAGAGGAAACTTTGACCCATCCTCTTCAAATGCTTCAGGTTTTCACTGAAAGTTTCTGTACACAGTTTTTAACGAAATTGCGAGTGAATTATCATCCCTTCAAACTTCCTACTTATTAAAATTTATAATCTTTAAATTTTATTTTTCCACTCAAAATGCCTTGATTTTTAAAAATGCTAGGTAATTCAGTTTGCCTGTTCACTTTAAGTTGGAAATTAATCTGTTTGGCTTGAGGCTACCTGGCTTTCCCTCACCAGGTAGGGCTGTCCAAAGAAATGTGAATATTTCCAGTACCTGAGACCCTGGGACTTTCAAATTTTGCTGAGATCTTAACCAAAACTGTACCAATTGCTTAGAGGTTGGGTGCTTTGGGAGAGAAAGTAAGCCAACTTGCCTGATGACTAAGGTGCACTAGCAATGATGCGAGGTTATTTGTTCCTGAAAGTTTATAAAAAGTGATGTTCATATGATTCTATACTTTGTATTTGCAGACACCTTGCATTGTGTTTGTCAGATTCTCGTAGGGTTGTCCATGTTTAGCATTAAAAAAGGCATCTGCATTCTCAAGAACCGTTTGAAAAAGTGAACGTTACTTTTAGGAAACTTTCACGTTCTAAGGGAAGTCACATCTTTGGGTTTAATTCACATCAAGGTAGAGCCCTGTCGCGTGACACTACACTTTTGCTGCTTTACAGTCTGTAATTATTGTAAACCATATAATATCAACGTGAAGAAAGCAATGCACACAATGAATTTATGAAATTGAATTGCATTTCCTGTGAATTTTTGTGGATGAGTGAAGTACTGTTTCTTAGTGTAAGCCTGATAACTTCATAATAGAACGTGGTCGTTATTCTCATTCTACAGAGAGAGAAACTAAGGGCAAGGAAACTATGACATTGCCAAGCTTGTTCCACCAGTGACAGGCAGAAACGCAGTGTATTTGCTGTCAAATAATGCCTGACTCTGCGGCGGCCTAGGTCTTCTTAGAAGTCATCTCCTGCAGTGGCCCTCCTCGGATAGGCGATCCTCTAGTCTCGCCTATTCAGACATTCTGCAGCCTGCTGGGCTCTGGTATTTGCTCTACAGTACTTTTATCTAAAGTCTTCATATGAACTCTGAAGTGGGGGAGTGGGGGCTTGCAGGTTAGCTCAGTTGTTCAAGCCGCTGCTTGGGTAAACCCAGTCAGGTGCAGGGAACCGCAGTTCTATCCCCAGCTCCACCTACCATTCCAAACCCACTCCTCAGGCAGCCTGAGCCAGCTGAAAAAAAAAAAAAAACCTTCTCAACTTTTAGTTCAATCCTCTGTACCAGCCCCCCACCAAAGAAATGTGAGTGAGCTCCGAGCGGCTCTCCCTTTTGTCCTATTATAATATAAACTTCATGGAACCCAGGACCTGCTTTCTCTTGTCCCCAGTGGTGCCCAGGCATCCAACCTTACATAGCTGCCTTCCTGCCCTTGTCATTCGACTGAACATTTCTGTTGGTATCTGTGATATTAATCATCATGAATTTGTCTCATGATGTCCCACGATGGTAGAGAAGCCCGGGTCTGACTGAACGCATAGTCCGAGAGTGGGTATTGTTTATAATCGACCACCAGAATACACCAGACTTCTTACGGGACCCGACTGCTCCCACGCCGTAGTAGCAGGCCTCCGGGACTGTGTCCCTCCAGAGGATCTGCCCCGCATGTGTGCTCCTTAATCGCATTTCTGGCGTTTATCCCTGCCCTTCCTGACCACCACCCTTTACAAAAGCTTTAAAGCATTCAAACCACCCTTGCACGTGTCACAGGGCGAGGGACAGACGCGGAGAACTCGCCGGTCCTGGAGTTTGCACAGATAAAGGAAGGATATAGTTTGCAGAGGAATGCTTTAACTACAGAGTGCATCCTGAAGGCCATTTAGCTCACAATGAAGGTCTGTGTTTTAAAATAGCCCTATAACAAAGTAACTACAGAGTTTTGGCAAGGGCTTCCACTATTTATAGAACCAAGAAAGGCATGTAAATAGTGCCCTAGTACCCAATTCTCCCTTGCCATAACCCCAAACTTATAAGAAGCCCTGTAATTATATTTTTCTACTTTAAAAAAAAAAAAAAAAACATAGTAGCCATTATCAGTTTAACCATGCGGAAGCTCAGGCTGAGATTTCTTTTTTAAATGCGTCGTTTTGATTTTCAACAGCTGCACTGGGTCTTTAATCATATATTATCTTTATGAAGCCTTTTTCTAACATATGTTAATTGGCTGTTTTCTGTGACAAATTATGAGCTCTTACTCTGATGAGGTTGAATTGCAATCATGTTGGAGTCGAGTACGGAGAGTTTCCACCCCTGCTGGCTTCTCAAACCACTACAAACATCCGCACGTCACTGTGTGCTGAGTAACGGCGGGATTCGGGCTGGCTGATTTTGCTACAGATTTTTTTTTTTTCCACAGGATATTTTCAGCTTCTTTGTACTAAATCTGTTGCAGGGTTTGCCCTTTTTAGCAGAAGCATGCTCTAAAATTAACATCAAATCTTATTGGAGATTACTATAATACAGTGAGAAATATTTCATAATACCACACCCCAGCATCTGTTTTGGTTTACTGAAACTTCAGTACATATATTACACAGTTTTTTAAAGTCAGGCAGCGGTGAGTTTGGTAAGCATTTTCTACAACATCAGCATGTTGTAACAAATACTTTCAGTTTTCCTCTTTTGAGGAAAAATGTTTCTTATTGAGTAGATGATTAGATATATACTCAGCTATAAGAAAATAATGTAACTTTTTTCTGGGTCTTACCAAGTATATTCTAGTTTCTAAAATGTCATTCTACAGTATTGCCTCTGTTTCTTTGTAGTTATATCTATTATTGACCAAACAAGGAGCAGTGGTTTTACTGCAATAAAATATTAAAAGTGATGTGCCCTGCCAAGAAATGCCCTGAGAGATGTGTGATCCTTCATGCCACTTCTCTGTCCCAATGTCAACTTTCAACACATGATTAGGAAGAGCAGGAACATTCTGGTCACTGTGTGGAGACCTTAGACCCGCAGCTCTCAGCAGACAAGAGCTATCCCGACAGAGGAATCACCAGAGCTGCGATTAGAACAGAGACACGAGTCACAGTGGATTTGCTCACGTCTCCGGGAGGCCATTCAGGGAATGAGTTAAGGCCTTCGTAGTCTGCATGAATCACCAGTCAGAGTGGGATTAATTTAACTATTTGTACCTTGACATCTAAAGTTGAAGATTCTAGGTAAAGCGTGGTTCCCGGAAGTCAAAAAGGGTGTCCAATTCTGCACAGGTGCTAGAGTTGAGAACAAGGTGAGCTAGCCGTGAGGAGCCTCCCTTCCTTCTCAGGAAGCTGTTTTAATCAGTCCTCTCCCTGGAGTTCACAGCATCAGTGAGCACTAAAGCCCAAGGCTCCTTGCACTTGTCGGGAGAAGGCCTGGGAGCATCATTACGGAACTTGCAGCTGAACGCATATGAAAAAATTACAGCAGCAATTAAAGCTGACAAAGGTGAACTTCAGAAGCCTCACTATGATATTGACTTTTTTTTTACACAGATGTTAAAGACAGTTTCACATGTTAAAAAAAGAAAAATTAAACCCAACTTCTAAATGGAAATGCTAATGAAAAGTTATTACTGATTGATATTAACCAGAACTGCTCAAACCTGCATATTATTTTGAGAGTGAACTTGGGGGTCAGTTTCAACATGAGTAAATGGATGTGAAATATCTTAGTCCTGACAGCCCTGGAGCTAGAGAGAATGGCTTTGTGGGGCCCGCATAGCTCTTCCACGTGGCTGCAGTCAGCTGATGCAGTTTCAGGAGCAGGCACACAGAGAAATGGAATTCCACTTGATAAGACAAATGCTTAATTGGCTTTAAGAAAATAAACCAAGGTAAAGCACCATGTGTAAATGAAACAGAGAGCTTGACACTTGACTGTAAGGAAACCCGTGAGCAATGTGTCTTAATTGGGGCCAGTTGGGATCATTTAGTGATTGCTGTCAGAAGATCAGATTTAATTCTCCTTATAAGAAGGCCGCAAAGGGATAGAGTTAAACAAATTGTCATCAGAGGCTTCAGATGAACAAAACCTTAATTAGGTTGATTAGGATGCTGTAAAAGAGAGAAGAAATGGAAAAATGGATGACTCACTGGCATCCATATTGTGCTCCATATAATAGCAATCTTCTGTATTTTGTGAGATATTATTATGGGTTTTGAACACCACATATACCAACATTAAGGTTCTCATGTAAACCTTCTACATGTCTAAGGTTTAGAGACAAAAATCAATGGCATTCAAATTAAGCAGAAGATGACTTATCAAACATTGTTTCCCTTAATGTAAAACAGAAAACACACCAGGAAAACAGTGGTGTTTCTTCCCATTTCACAGCCATTTTAAAATGTTCAGTAATTTGCAGAAGTAAATAACGACAGAAGTGAATGATTTTTCAAGGGCACGATTTTCGGTAGTTAGTGTAATATTTAAGTGCAGAGAGGAAGCATTCATTAGAATGTCCTTTTAACCATTCCCATTACAATCTCAGTGAAGTGATTATTACTGGTGATAACTCTCGGGACTACCCAGGTGTCTGAAAATGGACTCTGATTGTTTTATCTGCCCCTTCCAAAAGACCGAAGCGTGCTTGCCTACACCCCGAGTATACACCGGCAGGGGCACAGATGTGTCAAGAGAGTTGGTAACGGGTACCTGACAGCTCCAAACTTCCGCGAAGAATATGCTTCCGTCTCCATCATGAAACAGGAGATTAAAGATGAAAGACCAAAAACAGTGAGCATAATTTTTCCCCCAACAAGCTCATGCCTCGGAATTCAGATTTCTGTAATCATGAGATGAAAATACAGCATGGCAACATGTCCCGCTCCAAGGCCACCGTGCCCCACTCCAAGGCCATCTTGCTTTGGAGCCTGACAGTTCTCATTCCTTCTTGGTGGGGCTGTACAGTACTCAACTTGCTTTGTTTAATAACAGCAGCAGCAACTACAGCAGCAACAACAAATCTGGCTGCATCAGCTTGTGGAGAGGCACAGCCGGGGCAGGCGCAGTCCACCCCTGGCACCTACGGCTTTGTGCTGAAGATGGCATGGGCTATACCTTGGAAGTGAGCATGGCACATCACTAAGCGGCCCCTGCACACCGTGGTGGCTGTGCTGTTGTGAAAAATTAGGGGAACAAAGACATGATAGAACCCCCAATTAATTACTTAGTCTGATGTGGAAATGCTAAAGTCTGTGATGTGGTCACAGAGCATTTAGACCATTTGGAGTTTATTTTGGCATGGGGAATGCACAATGCTGTGTCAGCCACAGTGGGAGAAAAGGCCCAAGACAGACGATGCCATAGATGACTGCAGCGGAAAGGCTGTGTTTGCCGTGTGTTGGTTAAATGGCTTCTAATGTGATGTAGCTGTCCAAAGGTGTGCATCTCCTAAATCCAGAACTATGTAAATAAAACGATGGATGTAAGTGATAATGGGTGAGTAGGCCCACTTAGTAAGTTAATTGCAGGGATTTTCAAAATGAGTTCCTTTTTAGCCTTATTATATTTCTGACATACATTTCATCTCTTCTTGTCCTTGGGGAGAGATATTAAAGTAGGACTAGAAACATTACCAGAGAGTTTCTAGCAGCCTTGGTCATTGGGAAAATTGATATATTTCCCTAGTTATTTCTACTTTTGCAGCCTGAAGCTCTTCTATGGTTGATACTTAAGAGACACTTCTTAATTTTTGTAACACTGTAAATTTGTCTTCACCAAACTACCGTTAGAAGATAAATGAAATATTACCTTTTAGAAGTTGCTTATCATTAGCTTTGGAAAGTAAGTTCTTTGTGATATGCTTAGGGATAAGATAGGATAGGGTAGGATAGGGACAAACCTTTTAGAGACTTCAATGAAACAAGCAGCCCACCTTCAGCCCAGCAAAGGGCTCCATAATATGGCCTTCAATTTGTGTCCCCAGAGCAGTCTCACAAGTGCTAAGCCACTCTACTGCTTGTGCTGTGTATCTGGTGCTTCATGGACCCTACCCTATTGAATATTCACTACCACCCTGTAGATGGAAAGGTGTTTCCCCACCTTGAGGTAGGACAAGGAAACAATAGTTGGGGAGAATTCCATCCTCAGTCATTAGTTTCCCAGTGTGTAAGGATCAAACTAGAGTTGAGCATCCTTACTCCAAATCCTTTCGCCTCCTACCTCTCAGTGTAGTTTATTCTTATTCCATTCATGATGTGCTACCTATATAGGATCAAATAAAGCGATAGCGTATGAGGATAGGCTAGGCGAGGTGAGGCGAGGATAGGCTAGGCAAGGCTAGGATAGCATAGGGTAGGGTAGGGTAGGGTAAGGTAGGGTAGGGTAGGGTAGGGTAGGGTAGGGTTGGGTAGGATAGGGTAGGGTTGGGTAGGATAGGACAGGACAAGATAATATAATTAATGAGGTTGCCAATTGATGTAAAAATTTCAAAAAGTGAATTCTTAGTAGTCATCTTAAAAAGAGACAAATTTTAATAAGCTACTGAGGCTAATCCACTAGCAGTTACCAGCTACCTCCCAGTGTCTGCATGGCGCTGGATAAATAGTGGGGATGGATGAGGACAGGCAAGTGGCTTCTGCTGTGGCCAGTGCCACCAAGGAGGAGGACGTGGTGCTATGCGCCGCACCACAGAGGACGCGGTACAGTCAGAGAGTGAAACGAGCTGTGACAGAACAAAGAAGAGGCTGAGACAGCAGAGTAGAAAGAAGAAACCTTCCGGGTAGGAGAAAGGCGTCTGCGAAAGTCCTGTGCTGAGAAAGGGTTCCATAGGTGCGAGGCGCTATGGTGTCTCCAGCCTTTCCTGTTTTTTCTGTGTGTCTCTTTATACAACTGGGAGTTGGAGATGACTCAGAGTTCATTATATTGATAGGAAATTGGAGGAAATCGGGAAAATAGCTGTGTGTTTGGCACAACAGGACTCATGCAGGCAGGAAGAAGAGCTGTGCTTTTATTGCCCTTCAAAGGATGAGTCTTGGCTCTGTGACCTTCAAGTTGATTGTCCACATTTGCAGCTAGAGTTCTAGAATGTGGTAGGTTAGCTACAGTGAGCTTCAAGAGAGATGGCGTGGCTTTCCAAACCAAGGAAATATTCCTGGATCTGTGACATAGTCAAGCATCAAAAAGAATAATAATTCAGTTACATCGCTTGAAGTTGAAAACAGTTCATAAGGAAACAGGCTAAAAGTTCTGCTCTTCTTTTTAACTCAAGTACAATTGTGCACCTCATATGTTTTCCAAGCAAATCATAAAGCAGGAAGTTAAGTGTACCTAAATGCAACATAACGGGCAAGATGTTTCACTTGCGATGATCACGAAGCGTTTAACTGTCTGAATCAGTAATACCGGGCTTGCTACACCTGGGTTTAGGATGAACTTTGCCTTTTATCAAGTGTCTCCCTTCTATTTATTTACCAGTGTTACTTCTTGGGTGTGCTGTCACATACTTGATTTTCAGCAATGCGAATGGAAAGCAATGAGAAAAATATTTGCTAATAGGAATAAAAGAAGCCAGAATCCTTTCTTTGCAAATTGACATCACATTTATAGTGTTTTAATCCTTCTTCATAGGCTGTTTTTATTTAAGTGATTGCATTGTACTTAATGTAGCAAAATACACGCTTAGCAGAGATAATTTTAGCAGAAGAGAATTAATTTCTTCCCACATCTTTTAATGTGGCATGGCAGTCTCACTCTAAGATCAAAACACATAACTGAAGGTTATGTTTAATTTCTAAATCAAAGAGTTGTGGGAAAATGATTGAAATCTGAGATGAGTCAGACACACTTGATGCATGCCTTTCTTCCTACAGAAAGTTTAGGGTAGACTGCCAATTCCGTGTTAGAAAGAACTTGCTAGCATTAAGATTAAGCTAGGTTCACTACAGAAGGAGTTTGCTAGGTATTTTCTTTCGTAGTCTGAAGTTTTTGAAGAACATCGAGACAATAATCTAAGAAACTTTTTCTCCTCAATGTAGTATCATTTTTTAATATTAGAGCAAACAAATAATGTTTTTCACCAGCAAACACTGATTTGGGGAGGGGGGAGGAAACAGTTTTCACGACTCAATTTTCTACCTGAAGCTATAATTTATATATTTCAGCTCTTTGCTGATCTAAAACTCTTCGTTTCAAAGCATAAATTGGACTCCATGGCAAAGTTTAGTGGGTAAGACTTGTTTGCAAGGAATTAGACACTAATTTACCTATATCTTTTGCTTCACCAAAACCAGATTATTGGTTTTCTTATCTTTCTGTGTTGTAGCGATCATAACAAAACACTGCCCTCGAGCTGAAATGGTTTTTTTCCTCAGGTGTTTTAAAGATAGAAATCAAGCCCCGCGCCCCTTGAGGACTTCCTTCACTGCCCCTTATCTGAACTTCTCCAAGGCCTGTGTGTGGGGTGAACGGCCCAGCACACTCAGACGTTCTGTTCAGAGAAGGAAGTGGAGAGTTTTGGTTCCCATTTTGCACTTCTGGAACAGTTTAGGGAAGGAAGCACCTTTACACCTTTTATTGTTCGCGGTTGCTGACATCACATCCTTCCCTGACCAGTCTGTGCGCGTTTCCTGCCATTCTGTCAAGATTCTTCTGTGTGACTGGGAGGGATTTGTTGGAGAGAGAGAAGGAGGAAGAGGGCAAGAAAGAGTGGGGAGGAGGAGGGCTTGGGGGAGGGGAGGCGTGCGTGGCTGAGGGAGCCGGCTGGCTGCTCCGGAGAGGGAGTCGAGCTGCCTGATCTTTAGCACCTGCCAGGCTCGGCAGCAGGCTGCCTTCCAGCGCGCAGGGAACAGAGGCCTGCCATAATGGAGTTCCCCTTTTTAGTAAGCATTCTGATTTTTTCGTTTATTTTATTTGGTTAAAAAAAAAAAAGAAGAAAGAAAGAAAAACAGAAGCTTGTAGCTCTCTAACGTATAACTATAGTAGTTTTTTTTTTTTTTAATTACTGATTGTTTCTGTGCAACTGTGTCATTTTCCAAGAATGGTGCATTCATGTGGAAAAAAGGTAGCAGAAAGGCGGCTGGAATTATCTGAGGCGAATGCTTCATTGTATGTAATGCAGGTTCCCAGCATAGCTTGAGATTCCGCTCCAGGTAGTTAAGCTATTGTATTCTTTTATTCTTTTATACATTCTTTTACATGCAGAACCTTTTAACATATTACTAAGGTTATATGATCTCTTTAGACCTCTTATAAATTGATATTTGAAACCGGCATTATGGTAGTTTTTGGATAAAAATGAGACTAAAGAAATAGTTACTCTAAGTAAACAACTTGTGAGCTATCAGAAGATCGTCCTCATTTTTTGAGTTTTTACCAACAGCCTTGAAATGTAGTGACCATAATCAAATGTTCTTAGCCTTGTGCTTCTTACACATTTTAACTTTACAATTTCTCAGCCCTGAAACAACCATATATGATTCATAACCACTGCACATTTTTATAAATGTTGAAAGCAAGTCCTTGGGAAAAACTCATTTACACAGAAAACGAAACTGTAGCGTTAATTCTACTGAAATTTAAACTTTTTGTCTTTCTCCATTATTTTGCATATTTCTAAAAGGAAAAATATGTGCAATGTCATTGTTAATCAGCATATATGTATAAATGTATATATATATATATATATATATATATATATATATATATATATATATGCATGTGTACACACATACACTTACACATATTCTTTCTGGCCAAAGATTTCACATCATGCTTTAAGAATTAAAAAAAAAAAAAAATGAACAAACAAAACAAAACAAAACTGTGCTCTGCTCTTTTTAAAAAAGCATCTTGCTTCAGAGTTGTGCGGTCCAGGGTGGTGATCCCGAGCCACTCCTCAGCTGGTTCTCCAGGACCTCGCACTGCCTCTCTGAGGAGACTTGCCTCCAGGGGTGTCTCTACCTGCCTGAGATCAGATCGGTAGACATTTCTGTCCCCTCTGCCGTCTCCCCACACTCTAATCTGTTCAGCCTGACCTTCCACCTTCAAGTGAGTAAGCACTTAGGCAGGCAGAAACAGCTGTCTAAGCCGATAGTGCCACCAGCCTCAGCTAAACGAAAGGAAGGGACATGTCTCACAGGGGTTTACTGTGGCTTCTTGGGGTGGCTTTTCTGAGCTAGAGAAAGTGTGCTTGTCTCTCTGGCGTCCTACAGTGCATGGGAATCACCTTTCTAACGTGCTGTTTGCTCCTCAGGTAAGACTGTAGCAAGCCTAGGGAAGCTGTCTAGCTGAGAGATAGTTAACACTGTTTCTAAAAATAGACAGCATTTGGCAATAGCAAAAGAATGATGCAATTGTGCTGTGAGGGTTTCCTTATTTTAATGTGATTTTAATATTATCTGCAGCAAATGTTTTCATGTGTCTTTGTCAAATGCGTGTTACTTATGCATCTTTTTAAAACTTCCAAACTACTTTTCCAACACTTAAAAATGCAGCCAGAGCTGCTGTCCTTGATGGACAATGTGTGGCCCTGTGTAGGATCAGTGTGTGGATCCTGAGAGGTGCAGTTTAGTAGCAAGGCACCGGGCAAGAGAATGGATAGTCTTAAGCGGTGCCTAATCCACCAGAACTAATTATATCATAATAGCTTTTGCAATTAGATAATCACCGAAACTTACATGGGGAAATTTTTTTTTCTCAAGGTGACAGAGAATTTAAACATGAAATTTTAAAAAGAAATCGAAAGACAGCTGATGACCAGACTGTCTATCTGACAGCTTTCCTGTTCCAAAAACCTTGAATGGAAGCCAAATGATGTATGAAATAGCCAGGATGTTGGCTTAGCGTTGCATAATACATGTGGGAATTTAACAGGTCCGCTGTTAGACACCAGCTAAAAGAAAGCAGGGAAATTCTGAGCAGTGTGGATGGTAGTTCTACTCACTGACATGAGAAGAGGTAAAATAGTTGAAGCTGGTTGCAAGTGAAGAGGTCACGTGGACGTTCTGCCGTTGGTCCCTTCCAGTCGCACAGCAGTGCACCTT
>PVKN010007216.1:14302-27160 GCA_004027915.1 Capromys pilorides
AGTTGGGCTGGGGAGACAGCTCAGTAGAGTAAGAGCTTGCCCGGCAAGCACAGGGGCCTGAGTTCAATCCCTGGTTCTGCAGAAAGAGAGAGGGGGAGAGAGAGAGAGAGAGAGAGAGAGAGAGAGAGAGAGAGAGAGAGAGAAATACTCAAAAAAATGACCATCATTTCTTTAATTTTCATTCCTAACCTAGAGCTCTCCAGTATGTAACATCGAGCTCTTGTAAGTTTAAAGGCTAGTCTTAGAGATAATGATGTCTTTTTAAAATATTTAAAATTAGAAGATTTATGGCTTGTTGTAAAAATATACAACTGTAAATGGAGTGCTAGTCTTGATTCTTTGTATTTTTTTGTCTATCCATGATCATCTTTTTGATGCTCATATTCAACATATAGGGAAAGATTTCACTGTTGATAAGTGCTTGTAGTGTAAGATGAAATATCCTATGCTACTTTTACAGTGTTCTCATAGCAGTGATTTGCTTTTTTAAAAAATGAGATTAGAGGCTTTAGATTTAAATGAGTTGCCATTTACGTACATCCAATAGAACTTTCCTAATCGTCCATCCTATTTACATAACCAGGGACGTTATCACCTCTGCTGTCAAAACACAAGATTGTTTTCCCTTCAGAAATGAATTAGCTGCCCTACTTAGCAGACACGGGTACACAAAGGTTCATTAACTCCCTGATTTAGGTAATTTTTCATAAGAGAAGGGTGAAACTGTCACCAAATTTCATTAAAAAATATTAAGAAACTCTTTACCAAAGCATGCATTTCATTTCAAATGTTGGGCTCTAACATATAGTTTTCTCCATTGACATGACTTGTTAAATTACTTATGAGGTTATTTTAATTACAAAAACAACCCATCCCTATTTGCTGTGCCCCTACATACGATATGCCATGTACTTTTAATGGTTATTTTAATTCATTTAATCACTTTTTCTTCTGCATGGCTTATTTCCTTGATGACAGAACATGAGTAGTTCTTACTGAAGTTTTCTTTTCTGTTCAGCAGGAACGAATGCAGGAACTCGGGAAGTGAGCTGTGCAGGTACTGAAGAAGGAAGTTTGTTTGAAGGAAACAGGAAAGAGAAAGAAAAGGAAGGAAAAAATACATAATTTCAGGAACGAGAGAGAGAAGAAAAACGGGGACTATGGGGAGAAAAAAGATTCAGATTACGAGGATTATGGATGAACGTAACAGACAGGTAAGTGGGCTAAGATTTTCTTTATGTCATTATTTAGATAGACTATTTATTACATTTTCCCCCAGGTATGATAAGAATGCTAAAAGCACTGTGAGCTTTTGAACATCCATTATGAGCATTTTTATGAATTAATTGAAAATCTCTTACATGTAAGGAGAGAAATTGCCTTGACTGTGAGAAATATAATCTAGACATTCATGATTATTCACATTTTCCTTCGCCATGAATTTTAAATGGAAGCTGTACTTGTGTGACATGAATAGCTTAATAAGTAGAAGTTAATAAGCATAGCATTACTACACTACATGCATCATCAAACAAAGATATTCTTACATCCCTGGGAGCAAGGCCTCTTGAGGTCATTCACTTCAAGGTTTACAATGTAGGCCTGCTACTCTTGTCTAAAAATGACTTTTGCTCTGTGTGTCATACAAGAGACTTTGAAAGATACCCCAAACTTTTTAAGGTTTTACTGACAACAAAGAAAATAGCCACATAAGACATTAGTAACACAAAAGATACAGGCAAAAACTTTCAGTGAATTCACTCTTTAGATTCTGAATTTTATAAACAGAGGCAGATGGTGTTAGAATTTTTTTTCTAGAACTCCAATAGCAGTGTCTGCATGATACAATTAATTAATTCCCAAGGCTTCCCACACCCAAATGCTCAGCCTGACATTAAAGGCTTAAGCATCATAGTACCTGTGACTGGGTTTGTCTGTCTTCCCATGGGGAAGAGTGGATTTAGTTAGGCTGGGTTTGTTTAGCTAGGTCTTTGTTCACATTCTAATTAATGTGGAACAATCAAATAATCACTTTAAGATTAAACAGCAAATAATGCCCTTGAGAAAAAAAGCAAGAGTGCTGGATCCCAGCAACTGTGTGGGCATGACAGAGCCTGCAGGACAGGGGTTCGGTGGTCCACAGAAGCCCAAGAAGGCTAACAATAGCCACTGTGCGGCCCTCCAGACTGTAATACACCCAGCAGGTACACCATCTCCCTATTGTCCCATTTCATCTTCCTGGACCTACAAAGGAAACTAGGATAGGTTCATTTTATTTTGAGTAGTTCAGTGCTGTCAGTCATACAGAAAAGAAGCTATTGTCTGTGACACCAACTCTAGGAAGTCGTTAAAATCCAAGAGGCTTTTCAGGGTTTCCACCTGATTCCCCTTTGCATTATTATACATTTTAAGGCACATGGGACTGGAGGTAGTTTGGACTGAATCAAACTACAGGATGAATAATATGAAGAGCAATGATAGATTCCTTCACTGTTTCTAGACATATTATTAATTGATATGGATCAAGAAAAAAAGGCATAAATCCACAAGGACTAAGCCACTACTTTCAGCTGGCTTATAGCTTGAAATGGACAGTAAGACTGAAATATTGAACATTGTGTACCAATGACTATTCTGGCCTTGTCATTTGGACTAGAATTGGTTTGGGATGCAGTTAAACGTTGCATGAATTCACCTTTGTACTACATTAATGGTACGAGGTCATTTTTAGATATCTTCCTTTCATTTTCAATAATAGAAGAAAAATGTGTGGGTTGAATGCATGAACTTCCATTAGGCTTAGCAAGTCTGAACCTCATGGAGTGATGCGAGCATTTCACCACATACTTTTAGGCTAACAAATGAGCTTGTAAATAAGTTCAATATAGTTACATTGAAATGTAGTGCTACTCTCAGCTATGTTAAAAGTCATAATCTGGGGAAAAGAAAACATATACATGAACTTTAAATCTTAAAAATGAGTTTTTTCTTTTATTATTTAGCATTTAGGGTCTAGTTATTCTTTTCTGCACTAAAAGATGTAATAGGTCCTTTAATTCAATACTCGTAAATGGAGTTAGTGAAATTGAAAATTCCCTTGTATCAGTGGGGATTTCTGTGACCATTTTCAGATGGCGATTGACAATTTTAAGCATCACTGTTCCATGTCAATGTTTGTTTATGTTCACCTCTTGACATCTCCAGGAGTGGGCCACAGAGCCATTCGGGAGACAGCCCAAATATATAGGTCATCTCTGATCATCAAAGCCAGCGTGTCTGTGGAGGCAACCCTAGCCCAGGCTGCCTTTCAACTGTGTGTTCACACGCTGAAAAGAAAAATGTTCAGAGCCCTGCTCATTTTGAAGTTGCCTGCCCTAGGGTAGATGGTCCGAGGCAACCTTACACAATGGCTCAGCGACATCTCTTCTTAACCGTCCTGAAGACTGCTCTGCCATGGTGATGATGTATGTGCGTGTTTCCCAGACAGAGAACCAGTGGCTTGGCGTGAACCAGAGCATGGCAGAGCTGATGGGCTAAGCTGGGCATCATTAACAACTCTGGCTGTTGTGCAACGGCACGGCTAATTGTCTCCCCTGAATTTCACCTAGGTTGTTTCTTGGGGCAGTAGAGAACAGCGCAGGTTCAGAAACTCCAGTGCTATGTGCAGAGCAGTTCAGCAGAGGATAGAAAGGACCAGATTTTTTGTATTTTTAATTTTTTTGCCTTTCCAAGTTTATAAAAATCTTCTTTTAATACTTTTTAATCTAAACAAGATGGTTTTCTTAAGCAAATATATAATAGTAAAAAAATCATGAATTGTCAGATTCTCATAGATATGTTCAGGTAGCTTAATGTACTTACCAATTATATGCATACATTATATATATATACGTTATATGTATATACAATATATATATATATATATATATATATATATATTTCTTGGAAATCCCATTTTATAGCTGAATGATTCATCAACAAGTCTTATTAGTCAGGAATGTGCCTAATGCCAAGTATTCAACGACAAATCAGAATTCCATCTAGATGATCACCTGCCTGCAGGTCAGCAGAGCTGTAAATGGCAGATAGGTAGTATTGGGGCCTTTGAGGAGAGCTGTTGCTCTCCTCACCCCCAGGAGCATGAATGCACCTGGGTGCCATATAGGGCGTGTCTGTGTACGAAGAAACTCTTACTGACAAGAATGGAAATGGGTTAGATTTCATGTGGGGCCCATGGTTGCAAAACCCCTGAGGGACCCAGACAGACATCAGCTGTGGAAATTTGTTACCAACTCTCCATTCATGTGCTGAGAGTGCAGACATCGAGGTGCTGCGTACGGATAGCAAGGAGGCCCTGTATTTACCCCTAAAGAAGTGCTAAGAGATGGGAGGAGGTAAGCTAGGATGAGCTTTCTAAAGAAAGTGGAATTTGCAAAGCCTCTTTGGACAGGAGAGGGTTGGCCGAGGAGCCAGGGGATGACAGTGAAACTTCTTGAGACTGTGCATGACATTAGAGAGAAGTCAGGGCCCGCTGATGCTGGGCAGGGTCCACAGCACACAGGTTTAGAAGGTCCTCTTAAATTATGACTACCTGCCCGAGTATCACACGGTGAGTGCAGCCAGGGGCCAAGCTCTCTCCTGCCCTCCAAGAATGTGCTATTGCCAAAAATGGCTAAGGGAAGGGGCCGATGTCTCTGTTCTTGCCACTTACATTGTACTACATCCAACAAAACAGAGTGGCCAGCAGTACGGCTTGGCACTAACTGAGCCTGGTCCTGGCTCCTCCTCTCCCACTGGCCACCTGGTGCCTCTCCACATTGCCTAACAGCTCTGAGCCTCATCAGCCACCTCCGGGGTAGAGCAAAGATTGAAAAACCGTCCATGTTTTACACGAGTAAAGCACCTAACACATTATACGGGTTTTAGAAATGTATCTGTGAACTGTTGCTCCTCAGGCACACACTGTGTGAATGTTCAGGTCTTACAATTAATGTGGTTTCTGTCAAAGCATCCCCTGTGTGAGTGGTTGCCTAAGAATGGTACCTGATCCTCCAGTTCAAGAGAGCCTCGTCTTAAAAGGGCTTTGTACGAAAGAAAGCAAAGATGGAGCAGAGTAAGCTGAGCATGGTGGCACAGGCCTGCGATCCCAGCACTCTGGGAGATTGGGGCAGGAGGACCACAAGTTCAGGCCCAGCCTGGGGAGCTTAGAGAGACCTTATCTCAAAAGCAAGCTAAAAAATTTAAGATGGCAGGCATGGTGCACAGCGCAAAGGCCCTCGGCTTCATCCTCAATTTCTCCATCTGGATTTTTCTTTGTACCCTTCACTACCTTCATTGATTAGTTAACTATATAATATCACCTTCTTTTATAAGTTATTGACTTTTAATTATTGGTACCTGAATCGTAGTTTTCAAGGGGTTTTGTCCTAACATAACTCTTTTCGTTAACATAATATAATAATTAGAAATATGTCACGTGAAGCATACTTATCCTTGACTTGTTTACTTGTGTGTTTGTGGTCAAAATCTTGAGCTCTGAGCCAGGTATGGTGGCATACACCTATAATCTCAGCACTCAGGCAGCTGAGGCAGGAGGATTGCTGTGAGTTGAGGCCATTCTTGCCTACCTAAGGAGTTCAAGGTTAGCCTGAACTACATAGTAGGACTCCAGCAAAAGAAAGAAAGAAAGAAAGAAAGAAAGAAAGAAAGAAAGAAAGAAAGAAAGAAAACAAAAATCTCAGTTTCAAAAAGGATAGGAGAGATAAGTCCAAGTTTGTGTGACTACTTATAAAAAGGCATTTAAATATTTGACTATCTATAAGGAGAAACTATTTGTACTGAACAGAAATTAGGGTCCAGTGCAACATGTCAAGGAAGGATATATTAAATATCTTAACTTTTCATTTGTTTCATCGGATCTGGAATACTAAGAACTTTTTCTAGCAAAAAAATTCATATAATTATCTATGTAATAACTACAGCTCAAATGAAAGAAAATTAGCAACATTCTCCTGCTGATAGAATGGGAGCATTCTCATGGAACTAACAGCATTTGGTATTCATAGATGTTAAATTTTCTCACATTTCTTCTTCCGATCTGTTTCTGATCTATTTCTTGATGTGACTCATATATGAAAAGAACTAGGGGAAAAGGGTGGGGAAATGTGTTCGTTGTAGATGTAGCTTCTGACAGTTTCCACATGCTGACATTTTTTTCCACTGTATTTAGTATATATTGCACTAAATTGAAAAATAAAAATAGGTGTAGTGATTCTCTTAAATGGCACTTTGAGGGTGAGGGAGCTGGCCACTGAAACCAGGAGTGATGGTGCACACTTGTAATCCCAGCACTGGGGAGGCTGAGACAAGAGTTACTATGAGTCCCAGCTGCATAGTGAGACCCTGAGCCAAATAAATAAATAAATAAATAAATAAATAAATAAATAAATAAAATAAATCTACACTTAAAAAACAATGACCCTTTGAAAAGAAAAATAATTTCATTCCTCCCTTTCTCCTGTTTGCTATCATTTTCAGTTTTTTAAATTGTAGGTACAAAATTCAAAGAAAACTTTAATGTAACTTTCCTACAAGGTAATGTCCAAAGTATCAGTGTATAAGAGTTAATTATGAATTTTAAATTTAAGCATTCCAGCCTTAAATACCCTACCATAAGATTTTGTTGGAAAGAGACCGATTCACTCTTTAGATGTGAAGAACTGGGAAATGGAGAGATACAAATTAATTGCTTTGAGCGGAGAACTTTTGTGTAAAGTTTGTACTGTGAGCTGCAGAAGTGAACGATATGGCGACACTGTGAAAAGCAGTTCAGTTGCCATTGCCACCCACCCCCAACTTCCGGGCCAGGGGGTCTCGCCATGAATGGTGTAGTAGAGTTAGTCCTGCTCCTGAAGCAATGTCTAGACTCTGCTTCAGATCTGATGAGGAAGAAGTTCAGGCAATGCCAAAAGTGTTTATTTTTCTGTCCTTGGAAAATAGGACTTCAAATGCCTCACAATGATGATTGTGCTCTCTATTTGAAATATGTATGCTTGAATTAAAAATTATACTGGACTCATTTTATATAAATCAAGCTGAGGGGATACAAAAGACATGGTCCACCTCAGGACTGAACTGGACTGGACACACACTGGACTGCTTCCTTAAGAATTCCATGCACATATGTTACATCAGTCCTTCATTGATCTTAAAACCAATAAGGGGAAAAAGCTTATATTCAGAGCTCAAATATTAATTACTGGAAAGAAAATCCAAAAGCAAGAAGGTGACCAGAATTTTACTTTCAAGTGTTTCCAGTTCAGAGAAAGCAGCAGCTGGGGTGACTGTATGTGTATTTAACAGGACAACAGACCACTGCAAGCATAAGCATGCATTTTATACTTATTTATTTAAACTATCCTTTTAGTGCCAAAAAGATACTCTTCCAGCTGATGTACTCATTAGCTTTGCTTTGATAGGAAATCCAATAGAAGCCTAAATATTCATAAGGAAAAGGGGTGTCTTCTCTTGAATTGTTGCTTTATATGAGCAAGAGGCTCTTGTTTTAAGTTGAGGCTCTGGGGATGTTTCTTGGTTTCAGTTTTTATTAGCGTACCCCGTAGGATGCCAACTCAAAACTGTCATTTTAAGAAATTCTGTTGCTTCTATATCTTGTATCTCCATGACCTCATGAAGAAATCGGGCCGGAGTGTCCGCCTTCCCCCTGAACGTTTGCACACAGCACTCTGTTTGAGGCAAGTCACTTTTTGCTTTGCTAGTACATAGACTATGTGTGCACTAAAAAATATTAGCTTTAGAGATAGGGCACACAAGCCAACAGGTCTCTTCAACACTGTAGTTTAAAAGACAAGCTAATTGCTTCAAAGCCATGTCCTTTGTTGCCAGAATTTTTTTAACTTCAGAAAATGGTGAAAATATTTGTAACATCCCGTCCAATTGTAATCTACTCCAGAAAAATATTTGGGAACTTTTATTTATTCTGAGAATAATGGTTTTGGCCAAAAAAAAAAGCAATAATTAAAATCAAATCAAATTAAAATTCCTTAATTTGCAGTTTGTATTTGTGTTTCTCTTGAAATATGTTGGACCATTAATAGAAATAAGAAAAGCAATTTGAATGTTTGAAAATTTGATGTTTAATTTTAAGTTGGAACGATTTCGCTTAAGAAATCACTAACATTTAAATAACATTTCAACAAATGGAACTGTTTGGAAACTACAACTGAGACAGCCTCCTGCCTTCTGTCTTGCAAGGATTGATTTGGAAGGCCCTGAGGGAGAAAATATTGGAGTTCGGAGGTAAAACTGAAGCCATTGTAGAGAGGAAGAAGTTACACTCTTCCTGTTATGACAGGAAAACATAGACAAATGTGCTTCCTGAACTCTCAGTCAGCAGGGGATGAAGCATTCTTTGACCTTTACCTTAGGTACATTTTGGCTTTGTTGAACTAGTAAACATGTTTTGGCCCCAAAAATATTAATCTGGCTTATTTGATTCATCTTAGTTTCAAATGATGTACTTTATGTAATAAAGATGTAGGGAAACAAAGAGATTTATTTTATGAGTGCTTCTACAAATTAGGTACAATATGTAAATCAGCCCTTTGACAATTCAAGCACATGTGAACAACACAGATAAAAGTTTTTTAAAACATATTGCATTATCATCTTTCTTTTGAAAGCCAAAGCATTGCTATGCTTAAAATTAAGCCAGTCACAATAAAACTCTTTTAAATCCTGACAAGATTAATAATTTTAGATCAGCTCTTTTTCATCATATAGACAAATATCAGAAATCTGCTGTCTCAAATTTAAAAGCTCAGACAATGTTGAGTCTGCTAATAAATGCACTCGATTAGTTGTGAATTAATCTATCATTCATTTGGAGGACTTCTGTTTAAAAAAAAAAAATCCTAAATTTAAGACTTAAATTTTTATATTTTGAAGCTTGGAGTGTTGACTTAAAGCGAAGAGTGCATTGGATCAACCTGAGTTCCATCATCGAAGCTCTTTATTTTAATCTTTTTATCGTGGTGAGAGTTTTCACAGCCACTTCTTGAAAATCTTTTGGAAATGTGACTGTATTTCAGGGAAACAGGGCTCTGTCTGCTTGAGGCGAAGGAGTACAATGGTCCCCTTTGCAGGAGGGCGCGCTGCCGTCTCATCCTCGGGAGTTGTGCTGGAGGGCTGCGAGCACATGGTAGCAGTCTGCTTGAAAGAGTTCCTTACTGCTCTTTAAAGAGCCTTTCATTTGCAATGGCAGGCCCGTCATTGTATAAAGGGACGCTTGTCTAGAGCACACGTCTGCAGTGGCGTGGCTTCCTCCCACCGAGAGCGCTCATCAAGCCTGAAGCCCAAGCCTTCTTAATGACAGACTGAATTCAACAAAATAAAGCTAAAGAGTGATACTTCAGAATGGTCACAGCATTGCATTCCGTCAGGAGTGAGGGAGGGCAGAGAGGGCATTTAGGAGGGCATTTTCCTTCTTTCCAATTAAAGACTGTCTTTACAGACTCTTGACTCCATCCGTAACACTTTAAACACAGAGGAAGACCCAGCGGCTCATGGATTACAGAGGACGCTGTCTCCATGAAGGGTCTCTCTCACTGCTCAGTAGCCATTCAGCTTCCATCTTGAAGGAAACAGAGATTAGCTGGGAAGGATGTGCACAGGACCTATGAGATTTTCATAGAATGAGAGTTACGTCACCAATGACTCCATTTGGAGGGAAAAACAGACTAAGTCTAAAAAAGGTTGAGAACAGAAATTATGCATAGATTAGTCCTAAATGTATTCTGAAACAAGAAATCACTGCTACTTTGTTTGTTAAAGACATGGGAAGCCCGCCAAAAGTTTACCTAGGTGTCCACCCAATGAGTCCAACAAAGTCCAGTTGACATTAGGTCCAGGGCTGGTGAGGTAGCTCAGCGGTCTAAAGCTCCTGCTTAGGCAAGCTCAGGTAGGCGCAGTGGCCTGCAGTTCAATCCCTAGCACCACACGCTGCTCCAGCCCCGTCCTTAGAGCTAGCAGAGCCAGTCAAAACAACAAAAAGATTATGCCGAAAATATCCTGACTAATGGAAAGAAGTATTTGAGACCATCAATAAAACTAGGCTTGCCTCTCATAGCGATGTGTCCGGGGTGAGTCTTCAGTTACGTTTGCAGAGCGGGCAACGCAGCTTGCAAGGCCCTTTCCTCTGATTCGTTCCCAACTCCTTTCTGCAGTGATTCCATGGAGGGGTTGGGGCCCGGAGGAGGAACGGATGGGGCAGGCCTAGACAGCAGGGGCAGCTTGCTGAGGTGACCTTTCCAACACACATCAGAGGACTGTCCCTGCCCTGTAGGAAGTAACTGGGCATTTCCTCATCTGAGACTTGTGTATAAATCAGGGGCCCGCTTTCTTTATTCTGGCTGTTAGTTTACCCATATTTGCTATCAAGGAAACGACTTCCCACCTTGTGAAATTTAAACCTCTATACATACAGAAGTAGCACGAGCCCAGAGGTGTGCACAGGACCCTCGCTGTCTTCAGTGATAATGGCCTGCAAGACTGAGGACCCCCAAGCTGAGAGCTTTGGTTTACTGCTGGAAGCGGAAGCCAACTTGTTGTGAAGTTACTATTTTTTTTAATTTAACCTGGAAAGCTATCCTCATATTAATTAGTGCTGTGCCCTATTTCTGACAGTGTTCGCTGTCACATCACCAATGATAGTGCCTGTATGCAAACTGTATAATTCTTCCATGCATCCATCCATTCATTCATTCAACATTTCACCTAGTATTGCTCTTAGACTTTAGGTTGCAAGGATGTGCGGACAGGAGATGGCCTCACTTTAAAGAAAAGCCCAGGCTCTCATTGCAAGAGAGTTAGTCCACAAGTAAACAATGATGACACGAGTTGACAAGTCGTCAGAGAGCAGCTGAGGCTGGCACATCTGAGAACAAGACCTTACATGCCCTGTGCAGTGTTTCACAATCAAAAGATCATTTGTTTTGATCGTGTCCATTATTTTATCTCACAAAACTCCACAAGATACCTGTCGTTCCTCCATTCTATCAGTGAAGAAATAGGTTCAGGTAAGTTACCCATTTAGCAGAAGGCTTACGACTCGTAACTGCTTTCAGGGTCCAGTTGGCTTTCTGTTTCCAGGGTACTGTTTCTGCACTACATTGCCAGCAAGGGCACCTACATCTTGCTTCTTAAACTGTGTTTGAAGGGATGGAGGCAGAGCTTAGTGATAGAGCGCTTTCTGTTACACATGCAGTCCTGCATTGGATCCCTAGCATTGCCAAAAACAGTATGCTTCTGATTTTGTCAGTTGAACAGTTCTGATTGTTCTGTTCATTTTTAGCAAGCCCCACACCATGGCAGCCACTGAAACCCAGTGTGGTCATGTAATCCTATTATCCCTGTGCCAGGGAGTCTGAGACAAGAGGGTCACTATAAGTCTGAGCTGTGTAGCAAGACCCTGCATCAAATAAATAAATAAATAAATAAATAAATAAATAAATAAATAAATAAATGTGTGTTTCAAGATTTTAACTAAGGAAGGACTGGAATGAAAATGAATTCCCACTGTGCTATGCTATAATTTTAGAGTGCTTTCCCAAAATCAGCTACCACGTTAATTTTCCTCCAACATGAATTTGCTTATGTGATAGTTTTGAAAAAAAATGTGACTATAGACTTTATGTGACCGCTGTTGATTCATCTCTTTTGTGCTTTCTGCCTTAAAGTCTGAAGAAGGAGCTACGGCTAGAGGCTCTGACACCTACCTGTCTCTCAGCCTACCTCTCTCAGCCAAAGTTTTCTTGCCTGTAGAGCTAATAAGCATTTTTCTAAGCCAATGAGGAAATACTGCCTGGGGCAGGAACATTTCCTGCATCTCCTGGTAGTTTGCTAAAGTTGGTTCCTTAAACTCAAAAGTGGCCAATTTGTCTTCTTTGAATATAGGTCTTCAGTCTTGTTTAAGCCAGTTAATTACCATCAGTGAGCCTGAAATCTGTAGTGTTGTGCAAGGGACTTTCATCAGAGTCCTCCATATTTTCTAAAGTGTAGGGTTCTTAATAAAGTTGAGTGAATTTTTTGCTCAATGAACCTGGTCATTCTGAGCCCTCGATCTTCTCCTTTCTCTCTAGATCTTGTGCTTATAAAGTTGAATTTTTATCTTTAGACTTCTTTAGAATGAATCATCCATGCAAGCAATAAAAACTACTTTTGTCTGAACTTTAAGTCTAGAGCATCTGGGCATGTATATATCTCTCTAGAAATTCCCCAGTTTTCTGTTACAAGTTCCAAGATCATATAATTACTTTCCCTCAAGAATATATACAACTGGGCCTGGAGAGATAGCTCAGAGGCATAAGCACTGACCTGGCAAGTACAAGGACCTGAGTTCAATTTCCGGCCCCACATGCCAGGCATGCCTTCTCAGCCCTGGATGCAGGGGGTGCCCACCATGGCCCACCATGCAAGAAAAAAAGAGAATATATACAATACATTGCATGTCCCAACATACATACTATATTATATATACCCTGAATGTCTACTGTGAGAACTTGAATACCCAAAAGGCAAGTCAGTAAAAGTCTCTACTTTGAACAAAAGTTATAGTGAGACAGCCAGACTAGCATTTCTATTTTACACTTAATTTGCTCAGCCAATAGGCATTCAGTGTCTGTTGGCCACTGTCTATGTGAGGCTGGAGGTGGGGTCTGTCACAGCTCAATAGCCAGAGAGAGGCAGAGGCAGAGGCAGCTGAGGCAGAGGAGGCAGAGGAGGCAGAGGCAGAGGCAGAGGCAGAGGCAGAGGCAGAGGCAGAGGCAGAGGAAGCAGAGA
>PVKN010007217.1:6197-27168 GCA_004027915.1 Capromys pilorides
AAAAAAAAAAAAAAATGCACTTTATAAAATGTGTTTGCTATTCTGAGCTGAAACTTATAGGCTCTATCAACACAAAACCCTCACGAAAAGTCAAAGAAGACAAATCCAGTCAAGTACACTGTGTTTATGGATGGGAAAATTCAATGTTTCAAGATACCAATTATTACCAGAAAAATCGATCTATTTTTAACATAGTTCTCAATGAAACCCTAGAAGAATCTTTTTCTCGTAGAAATAACAATCCAATTTTAAAATCTGTATGGCAAGACAAAAGGAACAGAATGGTCAAAAACAGTTTGTAAAAGAGTGGAGTTAGGGGCTGGGGAGATAGCTCAGGGGCACAAGGGCCTGCTTGGCAAGTGCAAGGTCCTGAGTTCAATCCCTGGTTCCAGAAAAAAAAAAACAAAAAAAAAAAAAAAGAAGAAGAGTGGAGTTGTAGGGTTCCTACTATGAGATTTCAAGATTTGCATAAAGTTATGAGAACATCCCCCTGCTGTAAGTTATAAACATCGGTTTGAACATTCATTATTCATATACTTTATGTGCATGGTGAGGGGTTGTATATGCATTTGTGTGTGTTACTAAAGACTGAACCTAGGCACTGTCAAATGCTAGGTAAGCATTCTACTATGGAGCTACCTCGCTAATTTAGTTTAACTTGAAACAGCATGTCTTAATTTCTTTTTTCTTTGCTGAGATAAAATATCCAACACTCAGACCTAAAGGTGGAAGTTTTGGGTCACAGTTTGTGCAGGTTGCAGTACAAAACTGTCCAGCTCCAAGGGAGGGCGGCAGGGGAGATGGGCGTGGCAGAAGAGAAACGGTTCATAGTGGGAAAAGGAGAGCAAACCAACAAATTAGGGAAGAAACAAGTCTAAGCCACCTTCGCAGCTTCTTTTTACCCTTTTTCTATTTGAACTAGGTTACCAGGTTAGAGTAGGTGCCAAACCAGTCAGTGGACTGACCTGGTCATCATACCCTCTTTATCTCCGAGACAAGCTCTCACTCTGTGACCACACAAGGCTTTGGGGGAGAACCTAGACGTCAGCCATCACACAGCGCCTGACTAGTCTGCACAGATCAGCCCCTCCAGCCTTGCTCTCTGTGGGGCTGGAGTGACGTGTGTGCACCACCTGTGTCCAGCTCGCTGGTGTACTTCTTACCAATGCGTTTGATCTGGCTTCTCTCAGAATAACTGCTTTGAGATTCATCCTTGCAGCTGTGTGTGTCGGCAGCGCATGCTTTTGCTCGCTGAGTGGAAACCTGTTGTATGCACGCACCACGCGCCCTTTGAAAGAAGTTTGCATTGCATTGCTCTTCACATAAAGAGGCTATTTGGAACTTGTGTGTAAGTTCCCCAGGAGAACAAATGATTTCCTTTTCCTTAACAAAATACCTAGAAGCAGAATGGCTGAGTCATATAGTAATTTGACGTTTTAAGAGTTTGCTGAACTATTTTCAATAGTGATTTTGCTGATCTGCACTTCCTCGTGGTTTGCGTTTTCATTTCCCTTGTACCTAACGTTGTTCAACGTTATTTTATGAGCCTATTTGTCACTTGCATATCTTTTTGTAGAGGTATGTGTTCAACTCTTTTGCTCATTTTTTATTATAGGTTTTTATTCTTATTGGGAGTTCATTATACATTCTGTAAATAAATTCTTTTTTAAAAAAATCTTTATTTATTTGGTAAAGGGTCTCACTACACAGCTTGAACTTGTAATGATCCTCCTATCTCAGCCTCCCCAGCACTTTTGATTACTGGGCGTGTACCACCCACCCAGTTTGTTCAGCATACTTGGGGTTCTGGAGCTGGCACAACAGGCACTTAAACCACTGAGCTATCTCCCTAACCCCACCAGCTCTTTATCAGATAAGTGATTTGCAGTATTTTTTCCAGATGAATGGATGAAATTTCATTCTCATGGCAGAGAAGATACTATGTTTTCATTTCTTAAATTTTTTTATTAATTTATGTACTTGGTATAAGATCTCGTCACACAATTCACACTCCTAGTGATCCTCCGGTCTCAGCCTCCCCAGTGCTGGGCTTACAGGTGTGCTCCACCATGCCTGATTTCGGTGGTGAGCATGGCTCACCCGGAGTTCCAGGGATGGCACAGCATGTGGTACCGGGGATCGAACCTGGGTCCTTCCTCTTGCCAGGCAGGCACTTAGGTTGCCAAGCTATCTCCCCAGCCCCTGTTATCATTTTGAAGATCAGCAGTTCTTAAATTTGCAGAGGTCCAGTTCATTAAGCTTTTCTTTTGTACATGACACACTTGATATTGAGTCTAAGAAATTTTTACCTAATTAAAAGTCACAAAGCTTTTTGTCATGCAGAAGCTCTCCCTCCAAGTCCACCGCACACAAACTGTGTTCTATATTTCATAGATTTTTAATCAGCATATACTGAAAAACAAAGCTATCATCATTTCACTTTTCTATCAAGAAGCTTTATAGTGCAATAGCTTTTCAGTTTTTCCATGTAAAGCATGGCCTTGCTACAAGTTACTTCTGTGACGATCTTCCCTGTGCAGGTGACCAAGCACCTGCTGGACAACCCAACACCTGCGGGTGAGGTACGAGGGGCCTGGGAGCAGCTGAGATGGGCCACGAGGCATACTGTCATTTTTCTCTAAATTATTTTAAGGGCAATTTTTGTAACCCCTTTAACTTTTTTTTTGCAGCTTCTCCTCTAGTGAAAATATTGTAATTTTGTATAACAAGTAGTTTAGTTTGGTCTCATCAAAGAGTAGCTTTAAATAAGAATTGAACAAAAATGAAGAAATTACGTTATATGTCCATATTTGTAGATGTTCTTCTATCTTATAATGAAAAAGCTTCCTATGGATAAAAATGTGGAGTTTGAAAAGCTTGGGTCAGGCTGGGGAGATAGCTCAGCAGCATAAGCACCTGCCTAGCAAGCACAAGGTCCTGAGTTCGCTTCCTGGTTAAAAAAAAAAAAAACAAAAAAAAACAACTTGAGTCCCTTAAGAAAGAATTTTAAACATTATTATAATAGATCATATGATTATATACTGAGGAAGTCTAATAGAAGTTAGACTTTTTTTAAAAAAAACTCTGGCAATGTTACTTATAATACTGACTTGATTCATTTATACATTTAAATTCATATTATGGAAAGTATTTGGAAGTACTGTATTTGTATATTGTATGAAAAATGTAAATAAAACCATATGATCTTCTAAAAAAATGTGCAGTTTGACAGTTATTGAGGTTATTTTCTGCTTGTCCCCTGGTTTTGACTAGTTTCCTCTTTCAACTGAGTCTGGTGTGTGAAATGGGTCACCAAGAAGTGTCACAGGGAAAAGAGGAGGTGAGAAGGAAAAGTTAGCAAGGCTCTCGGAGAGAACCAAGCTGGATGTGACAGCAAGAGGCCCAGGAGACCCTGGAAGACTCTGGATCCAGCGGGGACCTGCTGCCTTCTGTGGACCAGGCCTGTGGGTATCCATGAAGGCGGGAGGAAAAGAACCGGCAATGGAGTGGCAGAAGAAAGTGGAAGGCTTGTGTGTGCCGCAGATTTGGGCACAGAAGTCACTGGGGAGGCACATGTACTGAAGTATCAGTCAGCACACGAGGCCACTGTTGTCCATCTTATAAAAGAGGAAGCAGAGGCGGGGTCTTACTAACACTACCCTTGTCCAAGGTCATGCAGTTGCTAAGTGTTAGAACAGGACCTGGGTCCTAGGTGGGTGGCTACTCAGCCTTCTGCCTTCTACTCATCATATTTCATATAGGTGTCATGTGTATGTATATATATTTCATATATATAGTTCATCGTGTACTAATATGAAGTCCTACCCAAAGATAACCAGACATAATTTTTACCTAAGATATAGGTAATTTTCACTTAAAGAAATCATAACTTTCACTTGAAGAAAAGAAAAACATTTGATAAAACTTTGAGAGGCTTCACTAATACCTCCCTGCCCCAGATATACCAGCTAGTGTTACTCTGGTCTTGAAGCCCTTCCTTCTGCCCAAAGGGAGAAACATTTCTGACCCACAGACTGAATTTTTTCTCTGGCTGAACAGAGGGTGGTGACTTAGACTCACTATATGCGCATGACAGACACAAAGGGTGCTCACCAAGGAGGCAGAGGAGATTGAGCAGGTGAGGGAGGATGTCCAACTGTTTATACTCGTGTGGCAGTGGCTACACCAACCTATCTGTTAAAACTCATGGGACTTGTTACACTTGGGTATATGTAAATTACAATCCAAAAAGTTGACTAAATAAGCAATTAACCAAGTGCGGATCTGCACATAGGCTGCCAGTTGACCTTCTGTGAGACACACATTGTGGTTCCTTTCTTGGAAGCTAAATACTACAGCACAGGCAACAAAGCAATATGATGGAGAGATATACACAGAAGTTTTGGTTTGTAAAGATTAAACATCCTCTTCCCAATAACATTTCTATTTTAATCTCTTTCTCTGGAATGGCTAATTGTCATTGCAGTTATTCATAAAAAAAAAAAAAAAAAAAGATCAGACAGCCATGCATTCAAATTTAGTTTCTACTGAGTGTTCACAGACTTGAATGCTCTCCCTTTTGGCAAGTCAGTAACTCAGAACCAATAGAGCTGTTTTCTCATAGACTATCCTTATGTTCAGTCTGGTTGCTCTGAATTTTTAAATTTCATTTTTAAATTTTTATTTACTTATTTTGTGGTGTTGAGGCTGGGATCCAGGGCCTTGTGCATACAAGGCAGGGGCTCGACTACCAAGCCCCAGGCCCAGGGCCTTTTCTGGATATTTTACAAAACAATTTATTTTACTTAGAAATGGAGCTGTAATCTAAAGTGTTGCTCAATAGTTGATAATATTTATCAAACCCGTATGTAGTTCCAAGCCCTGTACTTTACATATTTCTATCTCTTAGCCATTTATCAGCCAAAGTAATGGTCTAGTGTAGCCATGATGTAACTGAGCAGTAGAGCACTGAATATTTAAATGCTTAGAAAAGTATACAGGGGCTGGTGAGACAGCTCAACAGACTAAACGCCTGCTTAGGCTAGCTTAGGCAAGTGCAGGGACCACAGTTTG
The DNA here is from genome assembly GCA_004027915.1 of Capromys pilorides. Lineage (NCBI taxonomy): Eukaryota > Metazoa > Chordata > Mammalia > Rodentia > Capromyidae > Capromys > Capromys pilorides. The sequence goes on from PVKN010007217.1 coordinate 11,271, forward strand.
AATCCTGGCACCACATGCCATGCCAGCTCCACCTCCAGGGTGGGTTGAGCCAGCCACTGAGACTAGGTGTTGGTGCTCGCCTGTAATCCCAGTACTAGGGAGGCTGAAAACAGGAGGATCACTGTGAGTCTGTGCTGTGTAGTAAGACCCTGCACCATATACATTAAAGAAAGAAAGAAAGAAAAAGAAAAGAAGGAAGGAAGAAATGAAGAAAGAAAGAAGGAAAGAAAAAAGGAAGGAAGGAAGGAAAGAAAGAAAGAAAGAAAGAAAGAAAGAAAGAAAAGAAAGAAAGAAAAGAGAAGCATACAAATTCCTTCCTGGTGATCCCTGGCTCGCTTAAGCATCTTCTTAGTTATCCCTGCAACAAAATTTTCAGGCATTGTCATTGACTTCACTTTTTCATACACCTTCACATGCATTCCACTAGGAAATATTGTTGATTTTTTCCTTCAAAATATATCCATATTCTTCCTGTCTTTTGTCAACCCCAGTGCTACCACCTAATTGTCTCAGTTACTTTTCTCTGGTTGCTGAAACAAAAATACCTGATACCCAAAGTTAAAGGACAAAAGGTTTATGGCTGGCTCCAAACAGGGTGGAGCATGGCAGACAGCAGCTCTTTATAGCAGTGGAAGACAGCAAAAGCAATGAAAGCAAAAAAGGGGGAAGCAAGCCTCTTTCTGCCCCTTTTAGTTTATCTAGGTTTCTTTGGAGTAGAGCTGTAGCAGTCCACTCAGTGGACTGAGTTAGCCATTACCCACTCTTCATCCCAGAGGCCTTAATCCCAGCAATGCACTGCAAATCAACCACAAACTCTGCTTCAGCCACCTCTGAAAAAGCCCCGTCTAAAAGCATGACACTAATGTAAGCTGCCCTTGCTCACACTCCAGGCCTCCTCCATTGCACCCTCGCTGAACACTTGCCCTCCAGTCACCTTCACTCTGTTCTCTGCCTGGCAGCAAGAGTGACTGTTAAAATCCAAGCAGAACTTGGATTTCACATTCCTGCACAAAATCCTCCAGTTGCTTCTTCTTACCCGAATACTCACAGTGGCTCATGGATCGTGGGCTCTCCAATCTGTGGCCATCTCTTGGGCCTCATTTCCTGCCATTCCTGTCGTGCCTGCCCTCTGGCTGCTCTGGCATTGGCCTTCTTGCTGTGCTTTCAGCTACGTCTAAACTTTGCACCTGGTGTTTCCTGAAGCTCCCAGCTTGCACAGGCAGACGAGTCTCTCCTACACTTTCTAATTCCCATGCACGTGTGTCAACAGTATAGATGCTTTCCTCCTCAGCAAAATCAACCAGGACCTCAGGACTCAAGGCTGTTATGCTGCCTGATTTTCTTCACAGGATTTGTTACTATCTCTTTTTCCTTGTACATCCATTGCCTCTCCTTTACTGTCTTCCTCCTGGCATTCCACTTGAAGTTCCACTATCGCAAAAGCTTTCCCATTTTCTTCTGTAGATTGCTGGGGCTCAGAAAGCAATACCTCAGGGTGAGGAATGTCGGCATGCTGAGTACTTTAAACAGGGTATTAGAGCTGGGCTGTGGTGGCGCACCCCTGTAATCGCAGCACTTGGGAGGCTGAGGCACGAGGATTGGTGTGAATTTGAGACCAGCCTGGGCTACAAAAGTGAGCTCAAGTCCAGCCTGAACTGCATAGTGAAACGCTGTCTCCAAAAGACAATCAATCAATCAATCAATCAATCAATCAATCAATCAATCAAACAGGGTATTATAAGGGCCGAGGAAGCACGTCTCTGACTGATGCTCCAGAGCCTTTCTTTCTCTTGCCTACTTGGCTTCCTGTGAGACAGGCCTAGAAACCTGCCAGGCAAAAGCTTATTCTACTGAGCTATCTCCCCATCCTGGTCAGAAAATTCTTCATGGCCAGAGAAGATCAAAATATTTCTGAGTTCTGTGCATTCCCTTGAAGGAGAAGAGGCTCAGCTTCTATGACCTCCATGAGGAAGAAAATCTGTAGTCTCCTTGGTCTATCCTGAAGAAAAAAAGAAAAATATTCAGGTGTAGGATGAAAGCTCAGCAAGAAGGCCAATGCTAGAGCAGCCAGAGAGTGGGCACAAGAGGAATGGCAGGAAATGAGGCCCAAGAGACGGCCACAGATTTCAGAGTACAAGATCAGACAGGGCTGGTCAGAGAACTTTTTTTTTTTTCATCTCTGTTACTGCCAAAAAAAAAAGTTCTCTGACCAACCCTGTCTGATGCTAAGCTGTGAACACTCATTCCAGAGGGCCCTGCCCTGTGTCTCGAGGAGGCAGGAACACACAGAGAGGCCTAGAAGAGTCTGGATAGACCGGCCTTGCTCAGGTTCCCCTCACTCTCCGGCCACTAAGTTATTCACTGTTCGACAACTCACCTGGCTATTCACCAAGTTTAAGCATAAAATCACTCCATTTCCCATTTCCTTGGGTTCTTCACGTTTGAAGGATCTCAAGTCTCCTAACCATTTAAAAAAAAATGAGTATCTTTTCTGACATTAGTGTTAGTTGTCGCTCTTATGAGTAAAAGTATCTCCTACTATTACTATAATTTTCTGTTGTTTAGAAACCTGAGATAAAATTTCAGCAGGCAGAGCCATTGTAAGTGATGCTATCATACACGCAGGCGTGCGCGCGTGTGCACACACACACACACACACACACACTTTGGTTAGAACCTTTTCACAACGCGAGAGTTTTCTGTATTTTCCAATAATTCTGTGAAAACCACGTAGTGAAATCCATCTCTCAGCCTCTGCAGCTCTTCTTTCCGCGCCGTAGCAAGCTAGGGGCACAATTCCCTTCTTCTCCTTCCCTAGCTCTAGGAGGACCCACATAGGCCTTTTATTTGTGTGGCAGGCTGTGGGCAGCATCCCCATGAGCCCAAGCCAAGGCATGGCCCTGAGCCGTGAGGCACAGGGAAAGATCCTAATATGAAGTAGATGTTGCAGTGTTGGGTGTGGGGGAGACAGGCAGCTCAGGGCACTTGGAGCAAGCATTTGATTTCCCAGCGGTGGATCCTTCTGTTGGTTCCTCACTGGCTGAGTGCTGTGGGGCGCACAATCTTCAGGGCGTGGCCTAGGTGGGGTTGCTTCCCTCTAGGGCACTCTTTCCCATCCTTTCTCCCCTAACATCCACAGTGCCCAGCAGAGGTTAACAGCTTCAACGTCTTACCTGTCCTGTTTCCTTAGGGACCTTCCAAATGCTGGAGTTTTGCCACATCTGCAAGCTGTTACGCAAGTGTAACGGCTCATGATTTTCTACTCAGAGTTAGCTATTTTGTCTTCTACATGGACTGCTCTAAATTCCTATTTCTTACACAGATGTAAGGGAAGACATGGGAAAGATAAACCTGGTTTTACTTCAGTAACACAGACAAATTGTAATAGAACACTAAACAACCTTGTCTTAAACTATTCTTTGTCCCTAAACCTCCCATGTATATGTGTGTGTGTGTGTGTGTGTGTGTGTGTGTGTGTGTGACTGGGGATTGAATTGAACCTACTGCTTTCCCACTGAGCTACACCCCTTTGCTAACTTCTCAGCTCTGTAATTTACCTAGCAAGGGGTCCCTGGATTAGTGAGAATGAATATGTCATCTCATGTAAGATCAGCATAAAATAAAATCTGTAACCCAATTAATGCACAAGATGTCATCCAAATTAAGATATAGGTGTATGAGCTCTTGCTTTTAGAGGTGGTATTGGCTGTGATAAAGAGAAAACTCAAAAGCAGATTACTTCATTGGAGAAAGCTATATTACCCAAGCACAAAGCCCTTAAAAATGTATAGAATTAAGTGTGTTAGTCATCTGTGACATTACGGTGATTTTCTGATGCTACAAAGCAACTTTCAAAGGATGAAGACGAAAGAGTAAGAGTTCTATGGCGGAAGTATATCCAGGTTGTAGAAGTTAATTTAGAACCCCAACTTGCACCCAGCCAGACAGTGTTCTATGAATATGTAGAATAAGCTATGTATTTTCAGTACATTCAGTAGAGAATTTAGTTTTCTCTTTTTTACAGCTCTACTAAAATATAAGTCACGACTTTCTTAGTAAATATGTAGTTAAATTTATGTACCACAAATCCAGTTTTAGAACTTTCTCATTACCCCTCCAACTTATTTCTCTCAAATCTGTTTTAACTTTTTGAGCACATACACACACACACACACACACACACACGCATATGCACACGCACATGCACACATGCATGTATACACACTCTCCTATAAGGAAAAAAAATCACTTAGTACCATCTAGTGGTGTGTAAGTGGATAGCAAGCTGATATTACAATTGTTAAAATTCTCAGAGTGGAGATTTCTTCTCTAAGATCGCTCAATCAGCTACTATATTGGTAGATTATAATTGTAAGTAAAAAGAATTGTAACTCCACCTCAAAATACCCAAAAGGATGCATGAAATGCTAGATAAATTTTAGAGATTTTAATTTTAGAAATGAGTGACATTCTTCCTTTAAGTGAGCGTTAGAGTCTGAGGGTAAGCAGTTGATCCCTACCTGATGAAATAAGCTTTATAAATTAAAGACAAGGAGTGGATACACAAAAATAGGGCATTTGTCTTTAGGTATTGGACAATGAGTGAGTTTTTCTCTGGATTTTGTCTCTTGAATATGATTGAAAAATCTGTCTTGGGCACAAGGACACATCTCGGTGACCTCAGCAAGAGGCAGAGGCGAGAGGGTGATGAGTTGGAGGCTGGCCTGGGCAATTGGGAAGATCTTGCCTCAAAATAAATAATCAAAAGGTCTTGGGATGCACCTCAGTGGTAGGGTGACCCTAAATTCAATCCCCAGGACTGTTAAAACATAAAAGTATTGTAGCAAGACAAACCTATGACTTTTTTTTCTTGTTTCTTAGTTTCTTTTATTATCTTTTTTAAAAAAAGATAGAGAGAGAGTATAGCAATAGTTGATAGGATATTAGAAGCAGTATGTATGCAGGAGACCAAAATGATAGGCATTTCAGGCATGGTTTTAGTATCACACATTGCTATCCTCAGTGTAGTTGCTTAGTTCACAGAAACCAGCATATAGAGTTAGTCAGAGTGGGAATTCTACCCATTAACTGCTATTTTCAAAAACCTGATGGAGGGGCTGGCGAGATGGTTCAGTGGTCTAAAGCGCCTGCTTAGGAGGGCTCAGGCAACTGGGGGGACTGCAGTTCGATCCCCGGCACCACATGCTGCACCAGCGCCACCACCAGGGCAGGCTGAGCCAGCCACAAAATGAATAAATAAAGAAACAAACAAACACAACAAGCGAAAACCTGATGGAGATTCTTAGGACCATTGCCTTAACCGTCTTCTTTATATAAATGTATGGTTTTGTCCATGCCACATTTTCTAACTTTTCTGCTTTCTCTTCGTTGTTTAATCCTTATATTCTCTCTTTCCATTTAACTGTGTTATGCCTTTCAAATTTAGTCTAGCCTCAAGTATGAAAAGGTTATTTAAAGACTTCTTCAAATACAGTTTCTCTAACTGCAGTGGAACACCCATCTCTAACAAAACAAAACAAAAAAGGAGGCTATAAATGAGGGACCGTTTTGTAGTGAAAAAAAATATGTATATACAAGATAGTTAGGGTAGATATACAGCTACTTTCTCTTAGTTCAATGAGAAGAAAGGTTTGTACTAATATTGTTTAGACAAGATATCATGTCTGCATCTTGTCCTCTGAATAACTACTATGAAGACAACAATATGCAATGTATTTATTATTGCAACTGTCCTACTAACTTGTTTTGAAACTATTTCATTATTTTATCTTTTTTTCTCATTAAAATGAATAAATGATAGAAAAGCAAAACACAAAAATAACAACAAAAACTGTAGTAGGACTTATTTTTAATAGCGAACATAAAGTTCTAATATGGAAAAGAATACTTAGCAAACTTTCACTGAAATAGTGATTTTACATGCATATTTCCCCTTTTTTGTTTGCTACCTGTTATGGCTTATGTCTAGATGTCCCTCATCCCCCGGGGCCTCAGGCACCCATAGGTGGGGATTTTGGGAGGGGACTGGATCGTGGGCATGTGACACTCTGTTGCGTAGATAGCTGCCTGCGATGCTCGGAGGCGGGTTTTGGGAGGAGCAGGTCACCGCGGGCGTGGCCTGGAGGGCGGCTCTGCGAATCTTCCTTCTCCCCAACGCTGCTGTTTCCTTTTTTTTTTTTTTTAATGCATGTGGTGCAGGATCTCACTGCGCAGCTCAGACTCGTAGTGGTCCTCCTGTCTCAGCCTCCCCAGCACCGGGATTACAGGGCGCTAGGCGGCCATTGGCCCTGCTGTTTCCTTCTGAACGTCACGATCTCTTTCTCTGCCGTGCTCCTCTGCCGGGCTAAAGCCAGCCATCTCGAGACTGAAATCTCTACGCACTGCGAACCAAAGAAACCTTTTCTCCTTTAAGTTATGGTGTCAGGTGTTGCACCTCTGCGGGGAGAGCCTCAGACACTCCCCACTGGAGACGGCGACTCCATCACCGGCAGGTTAAGAGTTAAGGCGATGTTTAACTGGGAATGTTTGGTCTCAGCCTTGGAACACGGTTCCTCGCCAAAACGCCACCCATCAACTGGCTTCCCAGAAGATCAAGGCTGCGAGATTTTATAGAGGTCTAGACTGCAAGGCTCCTAGGGTGAGATGCACGGAACTCAGACAGCACTCTTGACAAACAATATTATATAAAAATCACTTAGAGAAACAGTGTCTTTTGGCAAACACAGTCACTGTGGTGATTAATTAATTAATGGTCTTTTTGAGTGGGAACACCCAGCTGAATGGAGTCATCGTGGCCGTGGGTTGCAAGACCCACTTTGAGGAGGACTGTTGTTGAAATTGTATGAACAGTAGAGCGGGAGGGAAGGTTTCAGCCGATTTTCCTCGGAGGTGCTCCGGTCTTCACCTTGGCCTTCGCCTGGGGCGTCGCCTCCTGGCTTTTGGCGCAGATCCTGCCGCTTCTGACATCTCATTTTGGCAGCTGTCGCAGCCTCCTCAGCTTCTGGAGCGACCATTCGACCTCCTGGTGCAGGCGCTTGGGTCCTCTGTTGCGGATCCTTCAGCGTCCTGACGTGGAAAGCATCCAGGACAGCGCCATGGGCTCAGGGCCTCGGGCTGGCTCCTTCAGATCTCTGCTGCGTGGACAGATCTTTGGGACTCTTCTACACTGACTCCATGGGTGGCCATCGAAGGCCACTCTTGTATGTTTCCGTGTCCTGTATTAAATCAGGTTCAGAGCAGGTCCAATCTTTTGAGGAGTCTGGCCTCAATCCTGTAAGACTTTGTAAGCACTAATACAAGCATTAGTATATGTCCTTTTTGTTTTTTTTTGCGGTACTGGGGATTGAATTCAGGACCTTCCGCTTGCCAGGCAAGCATCTATTCTACTGAGCTATTTCCCTGGCCCATGGTATGGGTATAATTATAATGGCCTAATTTAAATTATAGTTCTGTCTTTTATTCTTAGTATCCCATTTGGTTTTCTCTTAAATTGGACAAATCCATTATTCTCCTGTAAAGCTGAGATGTTAAAAATACTTGCCTTAACTAAAGGTTCGTTGTGGAAGTTCAATGAAGTATATGCTTATATTAAATGCTCAATAAATCTTAGGCATTGCTATTTTGATATTAATACTACTTTCTTAGAGTGCTATTGAGAGATTTGTCTGGACTGTGACTGTGGAAAATCTTCTGGTACCACTCCCACAGATACCTCCATAAAATTGTAAGCAGGGAAAATGTGGAGCAAGTGCTGTCCTTGGTTCTGAAGCCACTGCATTCTGCAGGGCATGCGCTGAAACCTTGGGGTATGGGTGATGCACAAATGCTTCAAGGATGCTGAAGCAAGTGAAGTCATGTGTATGCACATACACTCAGTGACAGAGGGAAACTTAAGAAAGATGGAGAGAGGTGGAGAGAAAGACAGAGAGAGAGAGAAACAGGGATGGAGACAGAGAGGTGGACAGAGAGAGAGAGAGAGAGAGAGAGAGAGAGAGAGAGAGAGAGATGGAGACAGATGGATAGAGAGAGGGAGATAGACAGAGAGACAGGTTGAGACAGAGAGGTCCAAAGAAGTTAGGGAACCAAGATTGGAAGAAATACACAATTCACATTGGTTTCAAAGGCATTGCTTCATTTTATTAAGAAACAAACCAACAAGCACAACTCTTGCATTTGGTGGTCAGGCGTGAGTGTGTGGCAAGGAGGACAGTATGCATATTGCTTCCATTAAACTATTTGCTATGGTTTGTGTATAGTTGTCTGCCCTTTAAAACCTTCTGCAGTCTTGGGGCAGCTTCTGGAGTTTGTGACTGGTCATTGTGGGTGTGGATGCTGCATTTGCCCTGGGGCTGGTAATTTGCATTACATTGTAAGGAGGGGAGAGAGGCTAGCTAGCTGCTGGAGCTGTTGCCACATTCCTGCTCTTCACAGCTGCCATGGAAGGTTGCCCTCTGCTATGTGCCACTCTGCCTTGGAGCCGGCCAAGTACGGACTGAAACTTCCACTAATTATGAGCTAAATAAACTTTTCCTTCCTTCATTTTGGGTGTCGGGTATTTGTCCCAGCACCAAGAGAAGAGTTACTGAGATGCTATTGCTGATCGATTTCCCTATCACTGTACCTAATCTCCAGTTACCAGGCTGTCAATTCTCCTGATGGCGGGGGCTGGTCTTGGGCTATTTGGTGAGGACAAAGGACAACATACTTGCACCTTAGCACAGCCTGCAGTAACTCAGTGCCATAGACTGGATAGCTTAAACATGAGACATTTCTCACAGTTCGAAAGTCTGGGAATTGGGCTGGGTGTTGGCGTGATCAGGCCCTGGTGGGAATGCTATTCCTGGGCTGTTATTGGCCTCTGCTTCCTCCTCACACTCTCTGGGGAGCAAGTATTGGAGGAACCATGGCAAGGGCTCTGGGAGGCAAGCTTTCTGGCCTCCTATAGGGACACTAATCCCATCATGGGACTCTCTACTTACCTCTTCAGCTAGCATTGTGATAGAGGGTAAGGCTCAACATATAAACTTTAGGGGGACAAAAGGAGGCCACAGTGGCTTGTGAAGAGAGAAGCAAATTTCCCTGAAAAGTAAACGAACTGTAATCTTATCTAGTGGGGAAACTCTGTCCTGAGCCTGTCTGCTTCCAGTTCTTTGGACTTTCTCTTTTGCATGTTGCACAGCAGGCAAGATGAATCTGACACAACTTCCCCCCTGTCTTTGTCTTCCTAGATGCATCCATCTGCTCAGCGTAGATGCATAGAGGATGCAGCATGGCTGTGAGCCAAACACGTGAAACACAGCGGAATGAATGGACAGGTCAGAAAGGGCCTGAACCTAACAGTGTTGAGGAATGGTCACCAGATGGAGCCCTGTTGCTCCGTGCTTTGAAGCTAGGTTATTGTAGTGTGTAATGAGCAGCTAAGACTTACATAGCACTGACCAGTGCCAGTTATTTATTTATTTTTAAAAATGTATTTGGTCATAATGGAGTCTCACTACGCAGCTCAGACTCCTAGTGATCTTCCTGTTTTCAGCCTCCCCAGCACTGGGTTTACAGGCATGCACCATGATGCCTGGACTCTGTGGCCAGCTCAGACCACCTTGTGGGTGGGACTGGTGTGGCATGTGGTGCCAGGGATCAAATCAAAGTCCTTGTACTTGCCTAAGCTTGCTTAAGCAGGCACTTTAGTCTGCTGAGCTATCTCTCTGGTGCCTCATATGCCAGTTATTGTAAGCATGTGACATGTATATTGACTCATTTTCATTATTATAGAAACTAAAAGGGGCAAAATCATTATCATTCCTACTGTAGAGAGAGGCAGTTGAGCCAGAAGTATGAATAAGGTTATGCAAAAAGGGTCAGAGGGCAAGGTTGAACTCAAGTATTCTGGTGTTAGTCCCTTTGGTCCTACCCACCAGGGTACATATGATCTGTTTCCTAAAATTCAAGAAATATACTAAAGTAAAATTTCCACTCGGCTGTCTTCTAGGTCACACTGTGACTGAGGAGTGGAGGGGAAAGACTGAGAATGAGAAATGAAAAGTGCCTGTCTTTTGCAAAGTGACTTAATCAGACGAGGGAGTGACAGGGTCCTTGGGAAGAACAACAGAACCCCATCAAGAGGGAAAGGGAGGCCGATTGTCTGATGAGCACCTGTGGGGTATGGAGGGCCTGGGGTTCTGAGGCAGAACACATCTCCTACATTCTACCACAAATTCCCAGTAAAATTCTGGGACGTCCCATTTCTTTTATGACCAATGTTATAATTGTCAGGTAGGAAATCAGGAAGCCATAAACTCTGAAGGTGTTTTATTCTTGGTTGTCTCACCTCTGGTGCTAATAACGAAAGCCTGTAGTCCATCACATCTAGGGAATTAAGGAGTCGGACATCCCTTCTCTATCTAAACTTTCTGGTTCTATTAGAAGTGGTCACCTCATACATTCGAATTCCTCATATTCTTCATATTATGTTAAGGCCAGAGGCATGTCAGTGTTCCTAAATCTTTTTTAAAGGTCAATTTATTCCAGGTGGTAGTTTAATTAGATAATCCACCATAGAATGCTCCGGGCTGCTAAAGTCTCATTTCTGAGCATTGATATGCTTTTCGCTGCCTTTAAGCCAATAACTAGTGCCATATTTTCTCATATCGTTCAAGTAATACCTAACGTCTGAAACTAACTCCTGACAACTTAATGTAAAAGATTAACTCAGAAATATCATTTCCATCTGTATTAGTTTCCTAGGACTGCTGTAACACATTATCCCAAAGTGGAAGCTTATAACCAAAGAAGTGTATTATTATCTTGCACTTCTGGGGGACGGAGTCCTAAACCAACATGTTGGGGGTCATGACTCCTCTGGCTTCTGGGGCTCACTGCAGTGTTCCTTGCCCACTGTTAACTCAGGTCTCTGTCTTTGTTTTCTCTCTATCAATGTCTGTATCTCTAAAGCTCCTTCTCTCTACCAGGATGGCAGGCACTGGAGTCAGGGTGCACTCTGACCCAGTGTGATCTCGTTTTGATTGATTACATAGGGTTTGGCCTTGGGAAAAAATACTTGTATTTTAGCTTGTTAATATTTAATGTGTAATTTTGAATCAAGTTATACAATCACAGTCACATAAAGTGCCACAGCAGGATAGACCATGTAGCTCAGTACTAAAGCACCTGTGTAGCACTTACGACGCCCTGGTTCAATCGCTAGCATCACACACACCCACATCCATAGACACTCACACACATCCACATCCACCCACACACACACACACAGACACTTGGATAATCTTCATCCCATCCCATCTCTTTTCCTACAGAAAACACTTGGACCACAGAAAGCTACTCTTTTTGGTTCAGTTTCTGTTTTCTGAGTGCTGCTGCCTGTCTTGCAGCCCCTCCACTGGCTTGCCCTCTGCAATCTTCACCCAGGTTGACACAGATTCTGATGGGATGTATTTCAGATGCTCCTAACGCACCTTGTGGCTCTCAGTTGCTTACACCCCCGCCCCCATATTGATTAGTCACTTCGGGCCAGCATTCCCCTCAAAGAGTTGAAGAGCAAGGAAATACATCCAAAAAAAATTCAAAGAGAGAAGGAGAAAAATGATACACTTATTTTTAAGCTTCCTTCATTCCTGAGTGATTGTAAAACAATCAATTTACTTCTAAATGCTGCCCTAGGAATGTCAACCAGTTTTTTACATGAACTACATTTTATTTGTATTCAGATATAAATAGACTTTAATTTCCTTTAAGCTTTTTCTCTTCTAGACAATGGATTATTTTGCAATCTTTTATTTTATTCCCCAACCACATAGTACATTTATTTTTCTTGGTACAGGAATTGAACCCAGAGCCTCATGCTTGCCAGACAGGTACTGAGCTATATCCCTGCTAAGCTGTATCTTAGGCCCATATGGTACAATTTAAATCTATGCCTTGTTATTTATTTGTAGTTTTATTGTATTGTAGTTTGAGAAAATAATCTGATGCACAAATTGACTCTTTGAAATTTACTGAGATTATTTTATTTTATTTTAGGGAAGGGTTTACAGGGTGTTCAGCGTCTTGCTACTAGATCACACTGGTAATGATCCACCTGTTTACAGCCTTCCAAACGCTGGGATTACAGGTGCGCACCACCATCCCCAGTCTCAGTCACCCGCTCAGCGCACCCTTGGGTGGGGCTGGCATGGCAGGCCTGGGGATCAAACCCTCAGCCCCTGTGCCTGCTTGTGGGTGCTTTAATCCACTGAACTATTTGGCTGGCCCCCTACTGAGATTATTTTAAAATCCCTGAAATGTTTTTGTGCACATTGCAGCTTTACCCCAAAAGTATATGTTCTACTATATCTAATAGGTACAAGATTAGGTTTTCAGGTCTTGTGTATTATTGCTTGTGTTGTATGTTTGTTGCATCTGTTTCTCAAAGGATTATGTTACAGTTTAGTGGTTCTTTATCAGCTATAGTTATTCTTTTAAGACAATGATTTTACATCTATTTTTGTTTTTGTTTATCGTGCTTTGATAAAGGATCTTGATGTGTGGTTCAGGCTGGCTTTGACCTCACTATGTAGCCCAGGCTGGCCTTGAATTTGCAGCAATCCTCCTGCCTCAGCCTCCTGAGTGCTGGGATTACAGACATGAACTATCACATGTGGTTGCACATATTTTAAGGAGAATCGGATTCTGGGCTTCGTCATATGATACAGAAATGGACTGCTTTTCCATTTTGGTTGTTTAGACTTTTCCCAGTTATTTGAGTGCTTGAGAATATTCTGAGAGGAGGCTTAGCTTCAGTTCTTTTTCTTCTTCTCTCTGTGATCACCATGTTCTTGGCTGGTGTTTTTGCAGTTATAAAAAGAAGGGTGGAATTTCAACAAGAAAGGGATGTTTTTAGAGCTTTACACGAAGCGTGCGGTAGCATCAGAGAATGACTGGAAAGCGTGGGGACCGCCAGAATGAATGCAGGATATAATTATGCTGTCACCAGCGCTGTGATGGGATTTCCAGGAGGAGAGCCAGGAGTTGTCGGCCGCATCCAGAACAGGGAGAATCCTTGAATCAAAGCACTTCCTTTTATTCTGTATGCCATGTAAAAGTTCTTGAACGCTTTGTTGTCTTGGCTTTGATTGATGCCTTAATAATAAAACAAGGCTAACATTTGCTTAACATTAGTCTCAAGAGTGTCACATAAACCACTTGCTACTATTTGTTATATGATTAGAGATCTGGAATTAGAAACTCTCAATGGGTAAGAAATTATTTCAGCATTATCCTTAAAACTACGCCTTTGGTAAGTGTCTCACCTGCACGAGTGGCATGCTTGATGTCTCCAGCTGTTCCAATTTTGCTTTTTCATTATTTGGCATTAATCTAAAATTCTCAAGCAATGCACTTGAAGTTATCAGGCTGCCACCATCTAACTTTTATCATGTTTAGTCTTCTCCTGCATTACAGGTGACCTAGTTTGGCGCTGTTTTCAGGAGAATAATTTAAGTTATAGCTTAGTACCCTAGAAATATAAGGCCAAACTCATCATTTTCTTATTAGAACTTAAAAGCTTATATTGTATCATAATTATTTATTTAAGCCTGTGTGGTAAAAAGGAAATTTCTGGTTATTCCCTGAGGCCTTGTATGCATCCTCTCTTCCTTCAATAATGATACTACATTTCAATTTTTGGTTGAGTATGTGGTTACCCAGAATAAAGACCTTTTTTTTCCAGCCTCTTTCGTAACTAGATGTGGCCTGCTGATTCTGTTCTATCTAACTGGAGAAGAAGAGAGACAGGGAGGAAAAGAGGAACAGAAGAAAGGAAGGAGGAAGTCAGAAAGGAGAGAAGAGAGGAGAGGAGAGAAGAGAGGAGAGGAGAGGAAAGGAGAGAGAAAGATTATAGCATTATTTGACTTGAGCATTTTGACCTAGTGATTCCTGAAGCTCAGCATTCTTGGACATTAATTACTGGAGCCATCAAACACCTTGCCTTTTCCCTCCTTCTGTCTTAGATACTTTTGTCATTGTTGAGACAAAATACCTGACATGCAAAGTTAAAGGAGGAAAGGTTTGTTTGGCTCATAATTTGCAGAGGTTTCAGTCCATAGTTGGGCGGCTCCAGGGCAGGGTGGCATGGCAGAGCAGAAGAAGAGTGGCAGCAATAAAGAACAAGCCAGGACAGCAGCAACCCTTGCTGTCCCTTGCATTCTCACCCTGAGGGCAGGTAGCATGCGCATAGTCTTATCATTGCACCCTGAATCAACCCCAGCATCAGGTCCTCGATCCCAGCATTACACAACCTGGACCCAGCCACCTTTGAAAAACATCACCTATAATCCAGTGAGGCTTTTGGGGGTGTGGGGGTGGACAGGACATCTAGACACAAGTCCTTCCTTCTTTCCTTCCTTCCTTCCTTCCTTTTTTCCTTCCTTCCTTTGTTCCTTCTTTCCTTCCTTCCCTCCTTCCTCCCTCCTTCCCTTCCTTCCTTCTGCACTCCCTCCCTCCTTCGTACCTTCCTCTTCCTTCCCCTCTCCACCTCCTCTCCTCTACATAGGATTAAACATATCCCAGCCTTTGCACTGCGCTACATTCCCAGCCTCCTATCTCCCTTTTGCTTTATTTTGTGTATTTGGTACAGGATCTACAAGGTCTCACTATGTAGATTGAACTCATAGTGATCCTCCTGTTTTCAGCCTCCCAAGTGCTGGGATTACAGGCTCACACCACTCCACCCAGTCTCAACCTCTGTCTCAGTGCCCCCGCTGGGGCAGGTCTAGCACTGCAAGTTGGGGATCAAACCCTGGCCCTACAGTCGGACCTCTCCCTTTTGTTTTGAGGCAGAGTCTCACTAAATTTCTAACTGACCTAGGCTTGACTTGAACTTGCTATCCTCTTGCCTCATCTTTCCAGAGTGCTAAGATTATAGGCATCTGCCATCCATGCTCATTTTTTTCCTTTTCAAGCCAATTAGATGGGGGCTGGAGAGATAGCTCCGTGGCACAAGTGCCTGCCTGGCAAGTGCAAGCTCGTGAGTTTGAACCCCAGTCCCGCCAAAAACAAACAAACAAACAAACAAAAAAAGGCAATTAGATTTGTCATTTTTGATTAAAAGTTTCCTCATTATTACCTCCTGTATTTATTCACATATAGTACTTGCAAAATGTTTCACATGTGCCGTTTCTTATTTAATTCTGAAAACATAAGCTTCAATTAGGTGGGAAAAGAAAGATTGGATCTGATTCATGTTGTAGTCTTGGGCCGGTCAGGTAACTCCGTGGATTAAAGCACCTGCTTAGGCAGACACAGGGGCTGGGATTCCATCCGCAGCCTGCAAAGCTGGCTCTGCCCCTGGGGCACGCTGAGACAGCAGTTGAGAGTGGGTGTGGTGGCGCCTGCCTGTAATCCCAGCACTTGGGAGGCTGACAGCAAGAGAGACTCACTACAAGTCGGATCCATGTGGTAGACCCTGTCTGTAGACGCTGTACTGAATACATTAAAAAAAAAAAGAAAAAAAGGCACGTTGTGCATCTTCCAGGGTAGACGCACTCTTTCTTCCAGAGCACAGGCATCTACGCATGGCATGACTGGCAGCCCTCTTCTGTCGCTATATCCTGTGCCTAGTTGTGTCCCTCCCCCCACCCCGGCCCCAGCTTCATTTGTGCGCAGGTGGGGGTTTTGGAGGAGGCTGCATCTAGGGTGTGTGCACGTGGACGAGTGTGATAATGGGGCGAAGGGTGTGCGGATCGGTCCGCTGATTAGCACACCTCGGAGTGGGACGAAGGCAGGTATCTTGGACTGAATGAAGAGGAACGGCCGGCAGGCAGCTTGCTCCCGCGGGCGCACCGCCTCGCTGCTCGCAGCTTGCCGCCTCCGCCTGCTCCTCGGC
>PVKN010007218.1:0-27042 GCA_004027915.1 Capromys pilorides
CAGTACCTTTTAAAATCACAACCAAAGAAAATGAAATACTAGGAAATTAACCTAACTAAAGAAGTAAAAGACCTTTTCAATGACAACTACAGTACTCTGAAAAAAGAGATCCTAGAGGATTTCAGAAAATGGAAAGGTATTCCCTGTTCCTGGATAAGAAGAACCAACATTATGAAGATGGCCATACTCCCTAAATTGTTATACAGATTTAATGCAATTCCTATCAAAATACCATCAACATACCTCACAGACCTGGAGAAATCATTCCTAAAATTTATTTGGAACTAAATAAGACCTTGAGGGCTAGGGATGTAGCTCAGTGGCACAGCGCCTGCCTACCAAGTGTGAAGCCCAGAGTTCAATTCCCAGTACCAAAAAACAAAATAGTAAAAAAATAAAATAAAATAAAAAATGAAAAAGACCTAGAATTGCAAAGACAATCCTGGGCAACAAAGATAAGGTAGGAGACGTTATGATTCCTGAAGTTACTGCAAAGCTACAGTGATAAAATCAGCATGGTATTGGCAAAGAAATAGACCTGAGGATCACTGGAATAAATTAGAAGATGCAGAAGTAAATACAAACACACTCAGCCACCTTATCTTTGACAAAGGGGCCAAACATTTTTACTGGAAGAAAGATAGCCTCTTTAACAAATGGTGCTGGAAAAACTGGCTCTCCACATGCCAAAAACTAAAACTTTACCAGGTCTATCACCATGCACTAAACTAAAGTCAAAATGGATTAAAGATCTAAATATCCTTCTGGATCAGTATATACTGATCCCATCATTTTTTCTGCGTTCTGCAGTAGTCCTGAAAGCCCTCCTTGTGAGGGTCTTTAATGGCTGTCTCAATGGCCAGAATGGTTCAAAACTTTTTCTTTTCATGATCATTCCAATTCAGCAGAGGAACCAAAAATTATACGATACCAGATTCAGTGCATAAAAGGATTGAAGCAAGACACACTGTCATGTTTTTAGGAGCCTGCCTTTCTGTTTGATGCCATTGCATTTGCCCTATTTGTGGCCACACTTTATAGAGACACTCATGCAAGATAACCTCCAGCTATTCTCCAGAGAGTAGCAAGAGCCATGGGACAAGAGGGAAGATTTTGAGAGGAACTCATGACAATAGGTCTTTTACTGTAACAAATTTTAAGGTAAGCACACAACATACATTCTGATGACTCCTGTGCTGGATGTGGTTGTGCATGCTGTGCTTCTATGCTGTAAGAATTTCATTCACACCAGAATTGCCACAAGCTTGTGACTCATATGTTGTGATACTTGGGTGGCTGTGACGTCATGAGACAGTAGTGATTTTTCATTTCCATCCTATCTTATGGTACCAGCATCATGTGTGTGTGTGTGTCCTGCTGTGAACTGAGATGCTGAGGTCTACAGTAAGCTTTCTGGCAGAGGAATTTCCCATTTCTGGCTCAGCAAAAGGTTCAGGCAGAGGCATGGTTCTCAACTCCTACCAATCCAGCCCAGCAGTTCTTCCCTCTGCCTTTCATCCCAGGATGCCCTAGTCATCCCGGAGCCAAAGGCCAGGCAAACCTGCACCACTTCTACAGTCTAGAGCTACTGAACTTACTTTAAACTAGCCATTCCTGTGCTTTTCACCTTGCCCTGCCCTAATCTCTTTACAGAAGCCATGGTGATGCTTCTGCCCTTACCTTCCTGTGGGCTCTGTCTTGCATCTTCTGGCCAGCTGGTGCCTATCTCTTATGGCCCTGGGGTGGCATGCCATGCCTCCTCTCTCTGGGACCTGTGACTGTGAAACACTGTTTCCTTGAGCCCCTCCTGTATCTCCTCCTGCTTCCACACTCAATTGACAATTACATAAATTAATAAAAAAACTAAGGTAAGCTTGTTCAAAGTCCTGAAGGCATGGGCAAGAGTCTATCAAGTCTTAGAAGCAAGAGAAGGGCAACCATTATTCTAAAATACAAACTAAGAATGCACTCTGGGAATCTGAAGCAGGAGTATCGAGAACTCAAGCCTAGTCTGCAATTTAGCAGCTTAGCAAGACCACATCTCAAAAACTCAAAGAACTGAGGTTGTAGCATAATGTGAAGGCTTTCAGTTTTTTCCCCAGTAAAATACACAACACACAGACACACACATACTCACACATGCACACGCACACAGTGAAACTGTGCAGTCTACTCTCATGTTGAAAATTTGACTGAAATTTTTCCAATAGTTTTACAACTTTCTCCCTGCACAAACCACAATGCTAAAGTGGTGACAGAATATTTCACAGGCTTGTCTGTAAAGAAAAAAATGAAACTTCCTATTTCTCTAACCATCCAAATGAGTTAAAAAGAATTGGACCAGTGCGGAGTAGGGTTGCAGGAGGCCCCATCACAATGTCAGGGCAAGGTGAACCCTATGCTTTTTAAAATCCCTTTCTCTCCACAAAAACAATTCGAACTCTCTCTACATTTCCCAGCCCAACCTTCTCCCTGACTGATTTTGCAAAGAAATTTAAATCCCGCTGAGATGATGGTGTTGCGACGGGAAAACACTGAGGGCTGGCTGCTGCTCCTTGCTCCGGATTTTGAATCTTCCTACTCAAAAAAACTCATCCCTCTTTTACCAGGAAAGTCCTGAATAAAACAGAAGTGATTCATCCTTCCCTGGCAGAACCTGCCCTGATATTTAATACTCAAAGCACATAGACGGGATGTACTGCGTAATATAACATCTTTCAGCCAATTATTTATGTAAGCAAGATGTGTGTTTCAAAAACTGAGCACCACATTAGAAACAAGACAATGCAGATTTCAGTTATTTTCTACAGAACTGTCAGGAGATGGAAGTCATGAAAAATTCCCAGGTGTCAGCCAAGTGACTGTACAACGTGGTTATTGTTAACACTGAGACATGTTACTTACATACAAAGCAAAGACACAATATCCCTTGGTGAGATGACCAAGAAATGACATGTGACACTCTTTTACATCCTCCCATGGCAGTTTATTTTATACTATATAGTGCTTTTCTGTGTTCAACCATATTTTAGGAAGCTGACTCTCAGTTGGGGTTAATTTACAATACAATGTAATTTTTACAATCTAAACATTACATAAAATATAGTTCCGGTAGGTTTTTATAAACGAATTACTGGAATGACCCAAGAAGTGCCTATTCATGCAGAGTAACAAGTCAGGAAAAGCTCTGAGTGACCGTCCTTGCCAAGTTGTGCCTTCCCCTGGCTTTACCTCTACATGTAGGTCAGGAGACTGCAGGGACCAGAACTTGTCCACTCTGGGCCTCTGCTAGAAACACACTTTCTTGAACCTTAGGTATTCCCTTCGAGGGGGAAGAGCAGAGGACCAGGAGCCTGTTCGGCAGAACCACTCCCGCATTAAGCTTTCCAGAACACCTTGGCCTCTGCTTTCGTCTCTCCGCTAGACCCTACCAGAACCTAACCTGTAGGGGGCGCTGGTCATACGCCTGACAGCGGTGCGCCAGCAAACAGTTCAATAAAGGGTCCGGACCAAAGGAAGAAGGCAAAATTGGATTTAGTAGCGTAAATGAGAGTTTTTGCCATAGATGGGCTTATTTGGGGACAAATTCTAATTTTCCCTCAAGACAATATTTACTGCAGTTTGTGTTTTCCCCCTCTTAACCTGAGAACCTTATAGCCATCAGCAGAGCTTAGCAGAAGATGATCAGAGAACCTCGGCAAAACCTTTGTGGAAAATGGTCAGTGCCCCCAGACATGAGCATCTTTCTGAAGTAAGGAATTTTGTGTATGGTGTGCCTAAGGAGAGTCACCTAGAGAGAAAACATTCTCTTGGGCTTTCACAGAAAGCAAATTGGTCAAGCAATGGCCATGACTCATCCAGACGGCGGACACTGACAACAGTTCTACAAAGCACTGTGCATGGTTTAAAGTAAATACTGAGGGGATTTGACTGACTTTGAGAAATACAAAAGTTACATGTTTTGTTATCAGTTCTTATTTTAACTTGGCCTTAACTACCCAGCAGAAAAGTTTAACCACGAGGCATAAAATGTAAAGCTAGTTAGTATGCTGAGCTGTGAAAGGCTTAAATCAACAGCTTCTGACATTGTCAGTTCTGCCAATAACCCACTATGATTAAGGAATAGTAGACTATGTATACAACTACTTTCTCTTAGTTCAATGAGAAGAAATTTTTATACCAATAGTGATTAGAAAAGTTATCATGCCTGCATTTTGTACACTGAACAACTACTATGAAGACAACAATATGCACTGTATCAATTATTGGGAATGTATTACTAATGTGTTTTGAAACTGTTGCATTGTTGTTTCTTATTAAAAGTAATAAAAGGGCTGGCAAGATGGTTCAGCAGTCTAAAGCGCCTACTTAGGAAAGCTTAGGCACCACATGCTGCACCAGCTCCACACCCAGGGCAGGCTGAGCTGGCCATAGTATAAAAATTAAAACTGAAGAACAATTGAGATAAAATATAGTTTACAAAAGTATGAAATATTAAATGTATGAAATCTGAATTGTAACTAATACATGTGTTGTCCAGTGACTTCCTAAAAGAAAGCTACACCTCGTAAGAAGTATGCATTATACCATCTAACAGAATCCTGTGCTATACCTGTGCATATGTACGTATAACACAAGTAAAAGATTCGCAAAACTGTAAAAAATAAAAATAAAAAACGTCAGAAATTTTTTAAAAAGACATTTTGCTCCTCAACACCCTGCAAAGGTTACTACATTCCAATTCTAGGAGCATCTGACGTCATAGGGGATGGGCTATGACTTCAACCTTTAGAGATCACACTAGGTACAAATGCACAGTGCATTCCACTGCCACCCTAAACTGCTTCACAGCTTTTCACCCCATGGGGCAGGCAACAAAAGAGAACAGAGTGAGAGTTGCCAGGTCGCATGAGAGCCCACACATTTCCAGAGGCTGGGAGGAAGGCAAAAACAGCAGGGCACTGCCACCAAAAATGAGAGTCAAGCAGCACAGAGCTTCAGGGCTCCGTGTAAACACAGTCCAGTGGCCTGCAACCAAAAGCAAATGTCTAAGTACAGTTCTGATCATCGATAAAGCTCCCCCTCCCATTTGCCAGTCTTGGTCAGTATGACCACTCACATCTCTAGCTAGTGGACTTTAACATAATATTTTAAATAATCATACACGTAGCCTAAAGTGAAACAGTTCTTCTGGGGGAGAGGGGCTGCAAGGTCAACTTCCCCACTCTAGCCTTTGTACCTTCCCTGACCCCAAATCAAACTCCTCTAGAGTCTACTGGGAAACCAACCTCCACAGAACATAGCAGAGAAAACCCACGCTGGCTGTTGAACAGAACCTGGTGAAGCCCTGCTAGTTATTGAGCTGCTCCCCCAGAAGGGTCATGCAACGCAGACCACATGAGGACATAACCCAAAAGTGCCGACACAGAGAGCAGCGTGACATCCCTAAATTTAGCTACCAGTGTATACATTTAAGAAGATGGATCTCCTCCCACTAAGAAGTCTGTAGCTATTCCAGAAATAAATTAATGGCCCCATAATATAGTTTCCCTTTCATTCCACACAAAGAACTCAAGGTCCAAGAATAGGGCAAAATTGTTTCACTTCTCCAGATTTATATTCTGTGATTCAACTTAAGAGGTCATGCTCAAGGTCCTGGGTTGGGTCTTATGCTTCTTCATCAGCCTTTATCAGATTCTACTGGAACTGGGTTACCAAAATTTCCACACCTGCTGAGCTGGATTGCTTCAACCAGGATCTCATGAATCCCAATTTACAAATGACCTAGAGACATTTTAAAGCCCAGCCCTTCACCCAGGACTGTTTTTCTGTTTCCGTAATTGAATACTTATTTGGAAATAAGAAAGCCTTAGTTAGCTCTTGGTTCCGGAGGCCAGGAAGTTCAATACCTGATCCCAGCACCAGTGTAAGGTGAGGGATTTCCTACTGGGCAGTCGTGATGTAGTGAAAATCAAAACCATGCAGCCAAAGCCAACAGAGCTCACTTTTATGACAAGACCACTTCTCAGTTAGAGCCCACTCTCCAAGAGAGTGCTCCTGACTTGATCAGTTCCAAAAGTTTCCACTGCTTGGTGCTACTGTGTGCCAGACCCAGTTTCCAACACATGAACGTCTGAGGGGGCATATTTAATCCACAGCATGCACTGAGTTTATAAAACTGTAAGGAAAACTGCAGGACAAAGGGACAGCATCGTAGCCTTTAAGTCTCAGTACTTACCACTTCCAGTGGAGTCTTCAAGTCATGTGTGTATCACAACCAAAACCCACATCACTAATGCAAACCATAGAGTTCAGTTGAGATGGGAGGATTAAGTGGCAGGCTGTGGACTTGGAGAACATCAGAAACACCCTCATCGTTGATAAATAGGGTAGGCTATGTAGAGAAATCATTTGCAGTGCCCCAAGGCAGCCCAAGGCTTGGAACCAAAAGAGGCCAAATATCCTACATTAGTCCTTCTTTCCTGGACATTTGGGTCAATATAGGGAAAAAATTATCTAACAAAGAGCAGCAGCAGCAACTAGCTTGCAAAAGTTCTGCTCTGACAGGCAGCCTGAGAGAGCTGGGGTTCTCCACATAATGCTAAGACAAGCTCCTTCCTCTATATACCACACACACACACACACACACACACACACACACACACACACACACACACCCTCTTTCCAAATAAGAAACATCTTCAGCTTTTCCCTAAGGCCCCATATTTCTCAAAGTGCTATTTTCTAACTGAGAGCACAGTTCAGCCAGTAAGAGAAGACAGTGGCTCAAAGCTTGCTGTCCTCACCTGTGTGAGGTGAGGTTCAGAGAAAGGAAAGCAACTCAGGAGAGAGAGAGAGAGAGACAGAGAGAGAGAGAGAGAGAGAGAGAGACAGACAGACAGACAGACAGACAGACAGACAGACAGACACAAACACAGACACAGAGACACAGACAGAAAGAAACAGTAGCAAGTTTAAGAGAAAAGCATCCCTCCACCCTCACACCCGGGCTGTTCTGAAGGAGAATCTAAGAAGGCATCACCTTTGCTCTTGTTTTATTGATGTTTTTATGGATTTGGTACAAGGTGTCACTATGCAGCTTGGATTCACAGTGATCCTCCTGTTTTCAGCCTCCCTAGTGCTGTGGTTACAGGCACGTGCCACCACACCAGGTCTCGGTGGCCAGCTCAGCTCACTCGGGTGTCGCCAGCACGGCATGTGGTGCTGGAACCCCGCTCCCTGCACTTGCTAAAGCAGACACTTAGTCTGCTGAACTATCTCTCTGTCTGAACCACCACCTTTGTTTGTTTGTTTTTTGAATATTTAAAATTTTATTTTAAAGAGTAAAAATAGCAGAAACAAATAAAAATGGTAACAAGCAAGAGTACATATAGTACAGAATTTCAAAACAAGAACAAAAATTTAACAATGATTATATATTTTCATCATCAGATCTATTTAGATTAATAGATATAGGTATGTAAGACTGGTCAAACAATTAAACATCAATACTTTCAATAACCTTAATTTTTTTTTAACTCTTCCAAATACATTTTATATTTCAGCCACTCTTCTAAAAAAAATTTATAGGGGTTGAGGATGCAGAAAACACAAGGTCCTGAGTTTGATTCCTGGTATGCCCCATGAATCACCATCTTTGTGTGCTGTGGCTTCACCTCTGCTCTTTGGCCCATTGAGGTAACATGTACCAAAGGCCAGCCTTGGGGCACTATCGGAACACAACCACAGCCCACAAACCTACAGACTTACTGTTACTGGTGTGCAAAGTTGTTCTTTTCAGTGGGGTCTTACATCATCCAAGCTGGGGAAATAAGGCTTTTTAGGTGATCAGCTAAGACCAACAAAATAGAGCGCCAGACCAATCAGACACTTTCCCATACTGAGGCATCACTGTAGCCCATTCTCCCCTCCTTCCTCCCTCAGCCCCATCCCACGAATGACCACCCCCACTAAGACAACTCGGTGGCACTCTGTTTCTCAACTAAGAAGAAGGACGTGTCAGCACTTAGCAAAACTTCAAGCTCTTTTTTAGATTAGGAATTTTTTAGATTAGATGTAAGTCATCTGGGCCAAGATGTCGTTCATCCCTGAACAGTTGGTTAGCTTGCTCAAGGCCCTGGGTTTGAGCTCCAACACTGCAAACAAAGTTTACTTGGAAATCAAAGGTATATTGATCCATGCAACATACTGGGGAAAATACACAACTGAGCATTCAGTGTCAGAGTCTGCCTTGCCTGCCCCTCCCTTGCTAGTGTCCAACCCTAGACTAGGAAAGAGTCCTTAGTCTGCGGAAAATTCTATTTTATTGCAATGGAAATCAAGACATGCTAACAAAGATTTGGATGGATTTCAAAAGGAGAAACCTTGCTGGCGTTCTCAGGCTGCGTTGAGGAAGGAGTCAAGACTCCCTAGACAGGCCAGTGGCCTCCAAGACAGACACAGAGCCTTGGGGAATGGCAGGGCCTCCCAGGAAGCACGGCTGTGTGGCCTGCCTACACAGATGGCACTGGACACATGGCATAGGCTCCCCATGCCCTAGGTAGGATGAGGGTTGGGCTGATGCCCAGTGCAGCACATCTGTCCTCCAGTGACCATGGTGGAGTACATAGAGGGTGACAGTGAGGGGTCTGTAGTGGACTGACAGCTGGTGGTCAACTTTTAACGCCCAACTGAGCTGAATCAGTGTGGTTCTGAATATGGAAGGACCACCTGAGCGTTGTTGCCAACAATGTAAAAAGGAGAACTGGAGGAAAGAAAAGGGGCTATTAATTCTCCTGGAGGAGCTCACTATGTTGGCTTTCCTGATGCTGATACAGGGGAAAAATGAAACTCCCAGCTTAAAAGATAACTGGGATGAGTTTGTGTTCTCTAAAACCAAAGAATTAATTCTAGGAACAAACAGGTTATGAGCAGAATCTATTTTTGGGGGGGAAAGAAAGCTCCTGTGTAAGAGAGGGACAGAGAGGTGCCAGAGCGGGTTGTCTCTGGGGCAAGCTGTCTCTTCCAGGGACTTTTGCAGTATATGCGGATCTAAGGTGAAGAGCATGGAAACTCACTTAGGTGAGCATGAGGTGGGATAAAACTATGGTTAACCAATGAGATTGCAAACACCATGGCTCAGATAAAATTAAGTACAGGACCAAATGGGGAAGTGAGCCACGCACGTAGCAAGTGGGCACAAATATAGAACAGGACTTTATCATGTAGTGGGTGAGTTAGTGACTCTTCCTGGCCTCCTCAAGGTGATGATCCCAGATGCTTATCTGTGGGGAGGTGGTTTGTTCGATCTTTGGTCTCTTGGTCTGGCCCACAGCAGGAGCATTCTGTCTCTCTCACAGTTGCAGCTGTCTTATCTTCCATGCTGTCTCCTTGAGAGTCTGGCCCTGTCTGACTGCCTGTAATATTTCTATCTAATTTAGCAGCCTGCAACAATATGAGTTTGGCCTTCTCCTTGTTGGAGGAGCTTAGGACATTATGGCTGAGAATGGAGGTGGTTCACTTTGGGGGAGTTCTGGTCCTTACTTTAAGCATCGCTTCCTGGCTCCAGAGGGGATGATGGTGCATTGCTCAGTCTCCAGGGAAACTTGTCCTGCTGGCTTTTCTGATATGAAGTCAGCTGTTCTCACTCTTGAGGGAACTCGTGGCTTCCCTGTTGTTGAGGATAGCTGTGGTCCTTTCTGAGGGAGCTCTGGTTCTTTAAGCATTACTTCCTGGCTCCAGAGCAGATCCCTCAGCCCCTAGCACAGATCCTTCAGCCTACTGGGGCAGACTCTCAAGCTTCTGCCACTGACTGTTGGGCCTTCCTAGAGTAGATCTATGACACAGACTTGCATGAGACATTGTCATGGGCTCTTAGCCTCCAGTTGGGCTTGTAGGGGGCATTGTCACAGGCTCTAGGTCTTCAGCTGGACTCATGTAGAACATTATTGAGGAACCCAAATCCTCAGCTAGATTCTCCGGGTCTTTAGCATGTGGGCAAATTTCCTGCATTCTTTGTATTTGACACTTTGGGTGACTGTTATAAAAATAACACTATAGGGGCTGGCAAGATAGTTCAGTGGTCTAAAGCGCCTGCTTAAGAAAGCTTAGGCAACCACAGGGACCGCGGTTCAATCCCCGGCACCACACGCTGCACCAGCCCCACCCCAGGCAGGCTGAGACAGCCATAATGCAAAATAAAAAAGTAAATAAAAATAAAAAAGAATTATAAAAAAAAAATAGAAAATCTTATTTAAAAAAAAAAAAAACAAGATACATTATGTACAGGTACAAATTCCCTATGATGAATGAGATCAACATGTATAACAAATATATACTAAAAATAAAAAGTTTAAATAAATAAATAAATAAAAATAAAAATAACACTATAAATTATGTGTCCTGTACTGTTTCCTTTGCAAACCCTGACTGCAAGAGGGTCTGTGAAGATGAGAGTATGGGATGTCTGAGCAGTTGCATGGATGGTGTTACGGTTTATATCTGTATGGCCCCACAAAGCTTCATGCTCTCAAAGGCGGGGCTTTTAAAAGGCAGTTATGGTATGGGGCCAGAGCAGCTGACCTGCTTTAGAAAGTGGGGTCTGGTAGGAAGAGGCAGGTTACTGGGGCCAGGACCTGGTAGGATGCAGCTCCCTTCCTGTCTCCCCCCTTTACTTTCCACTTCCTGACTGTCCTCAAGGGAGCAGCTTGCCTCTGCCAGAGCCTTGTCTTCCTGCCCCAGAACCAGCAAAGAATTGAAAAAAAATTGCTAGGGACCACATCCAGTTCTGTCTTTAGAACAACCAATTGAACCCTGTCCTTTAAAGTTGCCTATGATATCCAAGATGATATTCAATCTTATATATCCCTCTCATGTCTTAGAAAATATTAAAAACATTAGTGATTTTCAACTCGTGAGTTAAATCAACAATTTGATTCTAACAAAAAACAAAAAAGTTCTGTGATTTTTGACAGACATTTGTGAAATGGTGGCCATTTTCAACAGGCTACATCCCGGTTCTTTTTGTGCCCAAGGCCATTTTTTCTCATGAAAATACTCATCTTGAGGAAGCACATTCAATCCCAAATTAGAACGCTGTCCAGTGAAAGGTAAGTGCTGGTCTTGGCAACTTTGGGACCTACTGTTTAATAGATGACATAGTAAACATTTCCGGTACTATTATGCATATTCCCTTCTTATCCCCTATTCCATCTGTGTGTTCAAGCTTGTTTATTGAAGTTACTAAAGTCTAAAATATTGACACAGGAAAAAACAAGGAAAAGTCTCCCATGTGATTGCAACAGTGTGCAGGTAGGGGTCGCAGTTACCCAAGGCTTGAGAGAAGCTGGGCGCGAGGCTCCCAAGGTGGTTCCATCCCAGGACTATCTGTGGGTGTCCTCAGCGCCTCACGTTTGAGTGACCGGGTGCCTCAGCTCCTCACCTGTGGACCTCTCCAGAGACAGCCTCGGTGTCTTCTTGGCATGGCAGCTAGCTTTCCTCAAGACAAGGAGTTCAGAGGAAGCCAAAATGCCATCATGACCTGGCGGTCTCCAAAGCTGCAAACCCCCATGGCTTCTGCTTTCTCATGTTCATCAGGAAATCTAGACCTTCCTCTAGGGCAGAAAACATAGGCACCACTGTTCTTTCTCTTCTCTGTGTTATTGAGCCAAAAGCCTTGTCAAGAGCTATGCACCAGCTCTTTTTCATTTTGAGACAGGTTCTTGCTAAATCACTAATTTACCCAACCTGGGTGTGAACACGGGTCCTTCCTGCCTCAGGTTCCCAAAGTGCTGGGATTATAGGCGTGTACCTCCACACTCAGACTCAAACATGATGTTGAGGAGTGAGTAACTAAGACTCTGTCAACACGTATTAAAACAAAAACAGAATTTCTTCTCACCATATATTAAATGAATTTCCTCCGGAAGCAACAGTATACTCACGTGCTCCCAGGCTTCCAAAGGTCTCACTTATCTGATATCAACCACCTCAAAGTCCTGAATCTCATCATCTAAGTCAAGTCTGAGTACAAACAGGCTCTTCATTACTAGGGTCTCAATTACGGTAATTAGAGTCCTGTTCTCCTCCTGAAAACCTGTAGAGTAAAGGACCCATCCCCTACTCCCACCCCATGTCCTGCATAAAATGGCAAGATAGGCCAGGAATGCAGCTATCACAATTGTAAGATGTTAAATAATGTTCAAAGACACATCTTTTATAATTTTTTCCCTCATCAAATCTGTAGGGAAGGTATTCCTATTGTATCAGCATATAAATTTACAAATCCTTAATTAGTTATTAAAATATTATCCCTAATGGAAGAAGTAACATGGACATAAAGAAAAATAAACTGACAAAACACTTGGGTAAAAATATTACTTTAATAGCTCTGGTGTGAAAGCCAGAATGCTCAGAGTACAGAACATTAAATTCATTTCACTATATCATAACTATTAAAAAGATTTTTCAGATGAACAACTGTGAACTATAAGAAGATATCTATTTCTGCTTCATTGGTATTTCCTGTGAGAAAAAGGATTTCACAATATAGAAATTCTGCTAAAGTGAAGATTACCAACAAACCAGATATGAAGCCAATTATCATATTTTTAAAATCATATAGAAAGGCCCATAGTGAAAAAACAATGGTATGTAGGTAGAAAAATAAGGAATCTTTGATCATTGTATTTTATTAAATATATGTTTTAGTTTGCCAAGACATTAGAAGACAGAATTACATACACTTCACATGACACCCACTCTTCATGTATGGAAAGTCTTAGAGGGTTGAATTTAGGGTCTATCTGGTCCTTTTCTCTTTCCTCTCTGGCACTGTCTCCCTGCTCTGCTTCCTGCAGTAAACATCTTCTCCCCACCCCACCCTTCCACCATGATGTTCCTGCCTTGGGACCCTCTGACCATGAACTGGATCACCTGAAGCCAGGAGCCAAACTGAACCTCAGCTCTTTTAAGTTATGAGTGTTGGATCCTGTGTCTCAGTAGCTAATACAGAAAACTGGTCCAAAAGATAGTCACTGTGGTGGCTACATCTGACCATATGGCTAAGATGCCTTTGAAAATAATTTGGGGGATAAATTTGGAAAGACTTGGAGATAGATGTTAGAGAAGCTGTTGATGGCTGAAAACAGAGCTTGACAGGTAATTCTGATCAAAGCTTAGAAGACCAGGATGCCGATAGGAAGGTTGACAGTTGGGCTCAAGAGTTTCAACTGGGAATAAAGACTCATTGGCATTTGGACTAAAGGCCCTGTATGTGACACTCAGGCAAAATATTTATGTACATTTTTGCTGTAATATGCTGGTGACTTAGATTAAGTATTTTAGTTCAATTGATCCAGGAGAGAAAACTCAAAGGCAGCCCAACATTCAGGCTGTGGTATGGGTCCTGGTGGCTATTTTTATTCAGATTTATAGTGAGAATTGGGAGCAAAAAGCAGAGCAGAAATTTTTCAAAAGCTTAAATTTTGGCCCAGGAGGAATCATGTATAAAGTTGGGGGCCTAAGGAGGTCTAAAGGGCTAATACTATTAGTGCCACTTAAAAAAGTACTTTGTACAGGGATAAGAATCTGGCATAAAGGCATCTCAAAACTCAGCATGAGGGGCCGGCGAGATGGTTCAGTGGTCTAAAGCGCCTGCTTAGGAAGGCTCAGGCAACTGCAGGGACTGCGGTTCGATCCCCCGCACCACATGCTGCGCCAGCGCCACCACCAGGGCAGGCTGAGCCAGCCACAAAATAAATAAATAAGGAAACAGACAAACACAACAAGCAAACAAATAAATAAAGAAAGAAAATTTAAAAAAAAAAAAAAAAAACAACTCAGCATGATCCCACCCATCACAAGCATAAAGGAATAAAAATATAAACCCTTCATTTAAGAAGAGCATCCCTGCAGTCTTCTAGGGAGGTGGTTCACCAGAATTCACTGACCTCTCTATTACTAGCACTGACAGCAGATGTTGACATCATCCATGTGATGCTGGTTTTAGTGGGATGCAGAATACGTGAGTTGTGGGGTCAGGGAGGATTCCACTAAGATTTCAAAGGAAAGTCAGCAAGTCAGGAAGTCAGGCAAAGAGACCCTGAGAGACCAGTACATGAAACTGTGGTAATGAAGCACTGTAATGATATACCAAAGACCCTAGGATATCAGGAGATCCCAGGAAAATGGAATGTCTGCTGAGGAAAGCTGCCAGCTATGAGTGAAGCCAGTGCAAGAGAGAGGTTGTATGGGCTGTGACCAGCTGAGATTCCTAGAAAATACTTGGATTTGATCCTCTGAAAAATGTTGGCACTATCAGAATTTTGCAGAAAGGGATTGCTGTATTTCTGGTTATATATCAGATAGGTGAGGGCCATCTGAGGAAGAATCATGAACCAGCTACTGTCTTTACTCGGACATTAAGTATGGCTTAAGGAGCTGTGTTCGGGTGTGAAGTTGAGAAGGGGTAGGATGTGCCACTCAGCATGAGCATAAACTTGGTTGGTTTAGGGATATACCCGGGAGGCTGATACAACACCTTTCTACTGAGGAATAGTTGTGCAGGAATTCAGAAGGTCCTTCCACACTCTTACTTCTATTTCACAGGCTACTTACAGGCTACTACTGATACTGTATTTAGAACTGAAGACAACAGCATAATTAAAAGATGAAAAAATGCTGCTGATGAGGGCCATCCAATTGGAAAGGCAAGCTCATAAACATCACTGTGTTTTTCTCTCTCACATTCACCATGTCTGGCACTGGACAACCTCTGGCTTTTCCCTAAAGTCAAAATGCCTATGAGAGGTCAATGTTTAAGTCATTGCAGGATACTGAGGCAGCTGCAACTGCACACCTAAAGACTCTCCTGAAAGAAAGTCTCTGGAACTGCTTCAGAGAGTAGCGAGAAGAATGGGTTAAGTGTGTTCAAAGTAAGGGGGAGGATCTTAAGGACTTGTTGATTGCAATATGACTCTTACTAGAATATTTTTAAATTTAAGTATTCACCATATTTTTGAGCATGTCTTTTTTTTTTTTATTTTAGGGAAGGGTCTACAGGGTGTTCAGGGTCTCACTACTAGATTGGACTCATAGTGATCCACCTGTTCACAGCTTTCCCAAGCACTGGGATTACAGGCATGTGCCACCAAGCCCAGTCTTGAGCATGTCTTAAAACGAGGGAATTTTCAATAGGTTATCCAGTAAGGCTACTGTATGATTGTGACCAACCAAATGCTTGCTTTGCTTTGCTTCTTTGTCTCTAGAAACCTTCCCCTAAGGCAAGCTATTGGGGACCCCTTCTATCTCTCTTTTAGACAGAAGCTTTCCTTCCCCAATAAATATATTCTGATCTTAACTTCCACTTTTCCTAAAATGTATTCTTTAACTTTAGAGAACACAAATTCACGCTAGACATATGGCCGATTGGGAATTCCTCTCCCCTATACCATTTGGAGGTCTTCCACCAAGATCATGGGACAGAGGTGAGAGTTGGCTTTTGTTTGGTCAGTTCTGGATTAGGACTCATATAGGTAACAAATTTTTATTCTTTAAATTTTACTGTCTTTGCACATGGCTTATAATTGTGTATGCTTTGCTACTTATACAGTTTTGTTAAAATGTTGACAAATCTAAGTTAAAACATGGGAAAATTATAAGGTTATGATACTCCATTAATGGGATTTTTTTTGTCCTCCAGTTCTTGTATGTTTCATTTTAAATACTAAATTTACTGATGTTCTTTGCTTGACTTTATTTAGATAACAGTGCTAGAAGAAGTAATATTAAAATGCCCTCTAGGGTCAGGGAGATAGTTATAACTAAAGTTGGAGAAACCTATGATAAAATGTCAGATTCTATCAGTAAAGGGGTCTAAGAGCCAGTGAATTAAATTACTATCCCTTAAAAACAGTTTCTAAACCTACCTGTCAGCTCTAATGTTTATGCTTTGATTGTACATATTCTAATTCTAATTTCTTGGAAAATTTATTCTTGTGTAGAGGCTGCCAAACCCTGTTATCAAACAAATAAAACCAGATATTTATTAATATGCTAGATTTCTTTTACTGGGATTCACCAGATCTTGTCCAGAGAGAAGATTATATGACACGGATCAAGGCCTTAACTAACTACGCTCAGGAGGTCTTAAATGACACTGAAGCTAATCTCTCTCTTCTGAATACAAAATGAGACTAATGAGACAAGTCATACTCTGAAATCAGAGGATGTTAGACATTCTAACAGCAGCATGGGGGGGCAGTACTCAAACAATTGTAAAAACTGAATATGATGGGTACGTTCCTGAGCCTTCTGATAATATCTCAATAGCTCTTCAAGATATTAGTTACAAATCAATGATATGTTAGACTCTGAAATTCCCTGGACCTTCTTATCCCCTTTATGGGAAGCCATTACTAGAGCCTCTTGGTAGAAATCTGTGTTGACTATCAAAGTTATCCCATTGATTCTACTCTTTGGCCCACACATACTTGTTTCTTTGGCTTTGTCTCCTTCAGTCTTAAAGCTGTTCACCTCCAACATGAAAAATGCCTGATGTCTATCAGGCATTCACTATTAGGGTCTCAATTATGGTTCTTACAGTCCTATTCTCTATGTCTATCGAGGACCTTTAGGTAGACCCTCTACAGCATCTTTCTGACTGCCAATCAACAGCTATGACCTGCTTCCCCATGAAGAAGCCAGAAAGGTCATTGCCCATTGTTCCCTCACAGCAGTTGAGCGTACTTTTCAGAGAAGGGAAGTCATAGGCAGCAGTTAGATAAAAGGTAGTGTGGGCAATCAGATAGGGCTGGGTGGGCCCTCAAAGGAGCCAGTGTAGAAGATGAGATATTTGTGAATGCGGGAAAGACACACCTCAGCAGTGGGCCAGACTTCAGGACAAAAGACAAAACAAGTGTTTCCACACACCTCTCTAAGGATAAAGGTCAGGGATTGATATTCTGAATAAGTACCTACCACTCAGAGGAAGCTAGGAAGAGTCACTGACCCAATCCCCTACAGGAAAAGCCAAATAGCTCAGCAGATTAAAGCTCAGACGCCAGGGGTTTGATCACTGAGCCCGCTGTGCCAGCCCTGCGTGTCCCCGCCCCCCCACCCCAGACGAAAATCAAGACTGGGCATGGTGGCCTGCGCCTATAATCCCAGCTCTGAATAGTTTATTTGTCCAAATAAACTATTTAAAATTATACTGTGAGCTGATTAACATTTAGACATATGTTTACATTTTAACATACATACAGTCTGACAGGGCATTAGCCCTTACTTTGTGTTCTATCTTATGCCCATTTCCTATGTGACTCGCTTCCCCATTTGATCCCAATCAGTTATAAATGCGATCTTATTGGCTGGCCATTGTTTTGTCCCACCTCATGCCAACCTTATAATTTACCATTTTGCCTACCTTGGACCCACCTCCCCTTGGGGTTTTGTTCTATGAAATCCCTAGAAAAGGCAGGGTTCTTGGCAACCTACTGAGGACTCTCCTGTCTTTCTCTCAGACATAAGCTTTCTTTCCCCCAGTAAATATATCCTGCTCTTAAAAAAAAAAAAGTCACAAAAGCCTCCCCCTGGCATTCCCTCCATGCAGCTCCTGAACCACTGCAAGCTTGAAGCTGCCTAACTCATGAACTATTGTTTGTCCAAATAAACTATTTAAAATTATATCATGAGCTAACTAATGTTTAGACATACATTTATATTTTAACATGCATACAGTTAACCTATAACCTTATATTTTAATTGAAGATTTGTAAATGACAAGAAAATAGAGAGAGGGGCCTGGAAGATAGCTCCGTGGCACAAGTACCTGCCTGGCAAGTGCAAGGCTGTCAGTTCGAATCCCAGTCCCGCACAGAAAGAAAGAAAGAAAGAAAGAAAGAAAGAAAGAAAGAAAGAAAGAAAGAAAGAAAGAAAGAAAATAGATATTATAGAAAAGAATAAAATAAGTTTCCTAACAGGGCCAGAGATATAGCTTAGCAGGCATAAGCACCTGCCTGGTTTGATTCTCAATACCAGAAAAACAAAATGAGTTTCCTAACAATTACAACATAAGACAGTAGAACACTGAAATAAGAATGACCTCAGTCCATCTCCAAGCAGTCTGATAGGATATTAGCCGGTACTTAGTAAAACACTCACTCAGGAGACTGGGCATGGTGGTACACTCCTGTAATCCCAGCTCTTGGGAGGCTGTAAACAGGTGGATCACTATGAGTCCAATCTAGTAGTGAGACCCTAAACATCCCATAGACCCTTCCCTAAAATAAAAATAAAAAAAAAATTAAAAAAGAAAGGAAGGAAGGAAGGAAACACTCAGATTACTGAGGTTTTTGTTTGTACAGGGCTGGGCATTGAACTCAGAGCCTTGCACTGCTGGGGAAGTGCATCTCCATTGAGCTATGTCCCCAACCCACACTGTGGTTATTTTAAGGAAAAACAATTGAATATAGGAAATTTGATGCCATAAAAACCTTGCAATAGCTCAGCAGAGCCCTGAAGATGATTCCTTGAATTCTAGAGCATTACAGCATGGATCTGCCGCCAGAGCTGCCTCTGAGATCCTGACTGGAGGAAACGCATCAACAGCTCTGACGCACAGATGGGCTGCTGCCGTCAGACCACTGCTGTCATTCCTCATACTTAATTATCCAGAAAGCAGAGACACAGGCCCAGAACACTGCCTGCGAAGTGCCTGCTCCCCATAAGAAGAGCACCAAAGAGCAGGAGGACACCCCCCTGTTATGTTCCTCTCTCTGAATGCATGCATCAAGGGTGCAGCTAATAAGCAGAGCTTAATTTGCATCAGGATTCTGAAGGTGCAGCAGTGTGGCAGTCATGTTTTGCAGCTCTGCAACCTCCCATTTATACATCCTGGAAGGAGACTAGAATGAAAGCAAGCAAATCATTCCCCAGGATCCACCACAGATACCGCGTCTGGCTCCTAATACCCCGCATTTGTGCATTCTGGGAGCACACAGTGCCGGAAAGCATTGCCTTTGGGAAAGAAACTATTTTGAGCAAATCTAATCTATTGAAAGCAGGAGAAGCACAAGTAGTGTTACCTGGCAACTTTGAATATCAATGGAAATGATTAAGCATGGAGTTGGGAAGCTCAGTGGATCTTAAAGGAAAATATATGAGTACCTACGTTTCCTTTAAATTTCTTCATTCTCACATATGGCCACCCAAAAAACCAGACCCTATTCCTTGGACCCTAGAAGTATTATTTTAAATGGCAAAATAGAGCTCACAGATGGGATTTAAATTAAGGATCTTGAGGAAAGATTGTCCTGGTTATCTTGGAGGATGCCACATGCAGTCATATGAATTCTTACAGCAAAAGGCATGGGCAGATTTGACTTAGAAACCATGAAGAAAAAGTGATGTGAAGATAGAGCAGAGAGTAGTGGAGAACCTGGTGGAAACAGAAGTGGTACAGCCACCAGCCTTGGGTGCCGGCAGCCTCCACAGTCCCGCCAGGACCAAGGTTCTTCCCGACTGTGTGGAGCGAGAGTGTGACCCTACCAACACCTTAGTCCCGCCTGCCTAATACTACATTTGGGTTTCTGCTCTCTACACCTTATATGAGCATAAATTTCTGTTATTCCAAATCATTCTTTATGGTAAATCGGTAGAGCAGTCACAGGAAATCAGCACAAGCATATAAAGGTCAGAGCCCACCTCTCAGTGGCTTAAGGCAATTTCTCTCCACTAGCCAGCTACAGAACACCAGGGGGAAATCATTACCCCAGAGTCGGCCTTCTGTTTTTATGAGCCAGCTGGGACTGCGTTGAATTTAAAAGTCTGCTTAGAACCTGATAATGATGAGGACAAATCTGAGGATTGATAACCCTTATCCATGTAATTAGCAGATGATGGCAGATCTGAAAGTAAACCACAAAATGTAAATTCAAGCTCAGAGAAGGGAGCGCCAGAGAAAATTGCCCAGGTGAATGGAAGGGAGCCGGATTACTAATAGCAACCCTAGAAAGCTCTGAAGTTTCTCACAGCAGGCATTGGAGGAGGGAGAGAGCCGAAAACAGGAACTGTGACACATGCTGGGAACTCCTGTGATACCTAGGAAACCAAGTTACTAATTTGTTTGCCTCTGTGTTCATCGCGCTATTCAATCCAACTATGAACTGTTTCTGTTCACCCTTTGTGTTTTCTGTATATATTTATTCCCTGTCTTCTTCTGTAACTGCTATTCATGGCTCCATGTTTTTAATGTCCTCTTTTATACCACTGATATTATTACACTCATTTTATTTTTTTTAGTTTTTCTATTTTTTGTGTTTATGGTAAGGGTCTACAGGGTGTTCAGATCTCACTACTAGATCAGACTCGCAGTGATCCTCCTGTTTACAGTCTCCCAAGAACTGAGATTACAGTCACATGTCACCATGCCCAGTCTCAATTGCTGTCTCAGTGCACCCCAGGGGTAGGACCAGCACAGGAGGCCCAGGAATCGAACCCCACCCAGCCTCTGTGCCTGCTGGCAAGCACTTTAATTTGCTGAGCTATTTGGCCAGCACTATTATACTCATTTTAACTTATTGTTCTTTAGGCAAATTGATTCTGTTTCTTAGTGTATAAATTAGTTAATTCCCTTGTTCATATCTATTTCTGTCTACCTCATTTTCCTCCCGTGCCCTGTGAGCTCTCTAGGTACCTGCATCTCGGCCCATGTTCTTCAATGTCTGTCTGTAGCACATACAGGGAGCTTCCTGGAATAGAAGGCAGAGCTTCTGATTTTATACCCAGGTCTCTGCCAACCCATAAATACAATTCTCTGTTCTATAGCTCACCAGGTCCTCAGAAGGGCTCTAAGTACTTCTCTTCCAGATTCTGTTCCTTTGATGGTAATCGATGGTCACTGAAATTGTTTTACCCCCCAGGTTGTAAGACAAGAGCAAGAAATCATTACAGGGCTGTAGTCATTTGTTATTTCCCCGCTCTCCTGAGGTTTTAATCCACCTGTGGCTCCTCCCAGGCAGAATACTGCTTGGAACTACTGTTTTTTGTTCAAAATATAAAAGCACAGGCAGGCGTGTTCTGCTGATTTCAGGACTATTTCTTCTAAATCATCACTGACCCTCTTGTGTACCTCCAGAGCCTCAGGGAGCCTGCATCTGAGGTACGGTGGGGGTGGGCAGATGATCAAACCAATAAAAATCTATTTAACCTTGTCAATCCTGCAAAATCAATATGCTTGCCCTGTTGTGTCGAGAAAAGTACAGTTCAAAGTGAAAGCATGTGATTTAAAAAGCCTCAAGCAGCCGGCAGGTTCAGCAAAGTGTCAAACCCAGGCTGCTTGGGCTCTGGAGGCTATACCTTCTCCTCTGTATCACATTGCACTCCAAAGCCTGGTTCTCACCAGATGCCCATCTCAGCCACCAGAGTCACTCTGCACTGCACACCCAGGGCAGAAGCTCTAATGCTATCGAATAGGTCTAAAATATCTGTCCAGAGTCTCATGTATGGCAGGGGACTGGCTCATGGAGCACAGTATTCACTGGTGGATTTCCCTGTTGATGGCTCAGCTACTGCAGGCGCTGTGAGGTGGTGACAACTGCTTGGAGGTGGTCATTTTGGGACGTGGCCTAGAAAGGTGCCTTCCTGACCCAATGGCACATTCTTTCTCCGGTTCCTCCCCTTTCTCTCTGGATGCCACTGTGTGGGCAGCTTTCTTCTGCCTGTCTCTTCTGCTGTGCTGCTTCTGCATTGGAGCCAACTAACCTTGGACTGAACCCCCTGGAATCTGGGAGCCAAACAAACATCTCTTCTTTAAGTGATGGGCATCAGGTGTTTTGTCCTGGTATTTGGCAGGAGAGCTGACCAATACACCTGGATTCTTCCCTGTCCTCTTGGCCCTTCCTAAGTTTATTCCTCCATCATGTGTTCCCCAGTTGTGGCAGTAGCTTCCCAACTCTCTCCACTTAATATTAATGGTTCCCTGTTCCCTAAAGCATAAAGCTCAAGACTCTGACATAACATCGTCTTGCCCCTAACAGCCTTACCAGCTGTATTTCCCTAAGTGCCTAGCATTCTAGTCAGCCAGTAATTTTTTTTTATTGTTCTTGCACATACAAAAGGCCTTTACAGTTCCATGATTTCTGGCTGGTAATCTTTCTGCATAAAATAAACCTACTGATTTCCAGTTGACACCGCTCTTACTCACCCTTTAAGAACTGTGCAAATGTCACCTGTTTCATAAAGCCTCTTCTGATTCCCCAGGCAGCTCCAGATCTTTCTTTGTATATTATGTGTCAGCCACAGAGGACTTACCAACTGGAGCATGAATTTCTCAAGAACAGCATACAGATATTAGGAGCTTCATACTCTGGTTCAAAAATTTCTAAAGTGGAGTACATAATACCATTGGTATGTGTGAAGAAACTATTAATGTTTTTAAATTGTCATTTATATTTCCCTGTTTCTAATTTTTAATAGTTCTAAAACATATGCAACAGTACATGTATATAATTTTCAAAAGAGAGACACATCTGAGGGCTGCTCACAGGTTTTCAATGCTAGGACTGCATGATAAAATGTCCACCACATTATTTATTAATAAGCTACCCAGCTACAGCAAATGAATCTGATTATAGGTGAATAACCACCTTATCAAATAGCTTTTCCAGTTGGAAGATTCTCAGTGAGTATAAAATGGGGAATAAGTAAATGAGAAGATAGGGCCAGAGAGACAGATTGGTGGCACAAGGGCCTGCCTGGCAAGCACAAGGTCCAGAGTTCTATTCCCAGTACTGCATGCCATGCTGACCGCAGAACCCTGGGAGTGGTGGCTCACACCTGTAAACCCAGCACTAAGGAGGATGAAACAGGAGGATCACTATGAGTCCAAACTGTGTAGACAGATCCTGTTTATCCTATTATCTCATCAAAGATCTTATCTTTGGTAAGATCCTATTATCTTTTCAAAAATAAGATAATTTTTTAAAAAAGTAAATGAGAAGACAGCATGCACAATGTTATAAAAGGAACAATATATCATCTTTGATTGTCATGGAATTGAGTTAGAATCCTGAATATTACGCTGTGCTGAGTTATATCTTTGGATAAGATAAAAACTTCTTCCAATCTCACTTTCTTCTTTTATAAAGACAGCACAATAAAGTGGTCAGAAAAATTAAGATGATGTGACACCTGAGGTGAGCTGTTTAGAATCCCCCGTTCGGTAAGCATTCAGCAGTGGGAACCTGCATCTCAGTTCTGGGCTGCATCTGGCCTCAGTGAGGAGGCCTTTCTGCCAAAATTACTTCACATCACAGTCATCCAAAGAAGGGGCCTATGTCATAAGTGCCATTGTGGTCACTTTCTCACTGCCAACGAGTTAAAGGAGGGAGGATCTTTTTCAAGTCACCGCTTCACAGTTTATCCAGGGTGCAGTCCACAGCTGGCTGGCTCCAACGTGGAGGGTGTTGCAGAGGAGAGGCAGAGGAGGGGCAGGCAGGCAGGAGGCGGTGGAGTAGTGATGCAGCAAAGCAGCTCAGAGGCGGCCTTTACAGTCCTCTCAGACTGTAAGCTTATTGATTGGTGCCACCCACACATGCTGTTAAACACCTTAGATCCAGCCGCTTCCAGAAAGCCCTACCTAGGACCACAAAGGCTTTAGGGGGACATCTCCATATACCCTGTAACAGGCATAGATGAATAACATTGAGAAAATATAGATGATTTTAAAACCAGAGAAATTCAAAAAGCCATAGTCTTTATAAGCTACCTTGTTCAGTCACCTTGAAGAAGGGTGCTGCTAATGATTAGAATTTAGACTACCTCAGAAAAGCACGAAAACAAACTCACCTTTCCTTGGGTTTAACTTTTTTTAATCTGTTACTTATTTAGTATAGGGTCTCACTGTGCAGCTCAGATTTTTGTAGTGATCCTCCTGTCTCAGCTTCCCCAGCTCTGGGATTAGAGGCATGCACCATCATGCCTGGTTTCAGTGGCTAGCAGGGTTTGCCCAGGGCAGGGCCAACACAACATGCAGTACTGGGTGGGGATCAAACTCAGGTCCTTGCTCTTGCCAGGCAGGCGCTTAGACCACTGAGCTATCTCCTCAAATCTCTTTGGGTTTACACTGTGTGCCTCCCTGATGTCAGGCAGTTAGGACAAGGTCACTCACCCATCATGGCAAGGGAAGGTTCCACAACCTGTAAGAGAAGCACAAGGTACAAAAGAATGTCACCTTAGCAGAAAAAGTAGGTTTGGGAGAGACATATTCGCGGGTAAATCCTGGCATTAGCCACTTTCCCACCAGTAGACCAAAATACCCGGCACCCAGAACTTCAGAGAAGTATTTTGTTGGCTCACAGTCTCTGTGCAGGTCAGGCGACTCTCA
The DNA here is from genome assembly GCA_004027915.1 of Capromys pilorides. Taxonomy (NCBI): domain Eukaryota; kingdom Metazoa; phylum Chordata; class Mammalia; order Rodentia; family Capromyidae; genus Capromys; species Capromys pilorides. The sequence continues at coordinate 24,383 of PVKN010007218.1, forward strand.
GGCAGGAGCAGCACGGTGGGAGGGGCTTGCAGAGGAAAGCTGTCCACTCCTTGGCAGCCGGGAAGCCAAAAGCGAGGCACCAGGGCTAAGATGGCACCGTTCAGGCCACACCCAGGGACACCCCTCCGCCTGGGTCCAGCTTCTCACAGCACAGTCAGAGACTGAATTCACAATCAAGAGAGATTCCTTGGATGAGTAGATCACACCTTGATCCAGTCACCAGCCAACATGTCAGACTTCTGGGTAACTAAAGCCTTCTGTTATGGGCTGATCAATGTATCCCTAAAAATCATGCTTGAGGTCCATGAGCCCCATTGCCTCAGGATGTGACTTGTTTTGAAAACATGCTCTTTAAAGAAGTAGTTAATGTAAAACCAGTCTACAGGGTGGAAAGTCACCACCATCAAGTCAAGGAGAGAGGCCTCAGAGGAAGTATATCCTGGTGATATCTTTTTCATCTTGGACTTCAGCCCCCACAGTTGTAAGAAAATGCACTCTGTGAGTTAAGCTACCCTGTCCTAATCAACCTAATGTTCTCAGCCTCCTGCCAAATTTATCAAGGGTGATTCCAGATCATCAAAACCCCTAACTCTGGCACACCCAGGACAAGGGAAACCATGAGGTATCACATTCTAAACACAGGAGCAGGCTCTGAGCACCAGCACCAGAAGAGAAGGTCTCATGTTAGAAACCCCAGATGGAATGACCGCACTGGGGCTCGCGGAGCAGTAACCCTGGAGAAGAGCCTGGGCGACCACCAGGAGCACCTGTTAGGGCCAGGGCAGGAGGAGCCGTGAGGATGAGCTGGAGGACAGCGCAGACACCAGCGGCTTTGGGAGGGAGCTGGATGGAAGCCTGTGTTTTCATAATAACCTGGGCCAGGATACTGAAGTCACAGTCAGTCTCTTTTTTACATTTGTGAATTGAGGATTTTTTAAAAATCCTGTTGGGCTGGAGAGATAGCTCAGAGGTCTAAGCACCTGCCTGGGAAGCACAAAGACCCAGATTCAATCCCCAGTACTGCATGCCATGCAGGCCCCAGAGCCCTGGAACCACTGCTGGATACTGAAACTAGACATGGTGGCACATGCCTGCGATCCCAGTGCTGGGGAGGCTGAGACAGGAGGATCACTATGAGTCTGAGCTGCCTAGTGAGACCCTGTACGACATAAATAAATAAAAATAAACAATCCTGTTGCAGAAGAGAGTTGGAGGATTTCAATCAAGGGGGCAGTCCACATGCAAGCCCTCCGCTCACCGATCCTGCTCACCAGGGTCCATCCAGAGCTCACACCCCACGCAGCTCACTGGTACACTGATATCCAGCCCATTTTCCCCTTTAGACTCATTGAAATCTGACACACATTTTAAAAAGTATACTAAACAGGGCAGGGTGGCACATATCCATATGCCCTGCTACTTGAGAGGGTGAGGGGGGAAAGACGGCAAATTTGGGGATAGCTGGATCCACTTGGAAAGTTCCTGTATGAAAATAAAAAATTAAAAAAATTAAAGCCCTGAGATATAGCTCAGATAGCTCAGTGGTAGATCAGTTGCCTAAGGAGCCAACTCCTCAGTACCTCAAAAAGTAAACTGAGGCACAACAACATTTTAAAGAGTTCTATTGTGAAAACATGAAGATTATTGTTTTTCTTTTTTTGTACTGGGAATCGAACTCAGGACTTTGTGTTTGCCAGGTAAGAAATTTGTAAATTGAGGAAAATCATATTAAAAGAGGTTTTATGTGTTGATGACAAGGCATTAGGAGTAAGAATTTAAAAGAACAATGCAGAAGGAAGAGGGAAATATTACATAGAGCTTCCTTGTTTCGTTTCCCACATCACACACAGTTTCACATTGGTTGGTTGCTTAGGACTGGCGAAGGCTAAGCTTGATCTCTAATAAGCATTTGCCTGAAAGGATCCAACTTCAAGTTTCACTTTCCTTCAAAGATGAAGTAAGGAGAAGGCTCCTCTTAAAGCCTCCCTGGTTTTGCTTGCTGAAGAATTCTTTCAGGCAGTCACAATTTTAATTTTGCTTTACTGGCTTCCCTCTTGTAGGGACACCTGTCTTCAAGCAGCACAGTAAACTGAGTGGTCTAGAAGCATGCCCGGCTACCCTTACTGAAAAATCAGCTAGGCACTGAGGTGATTGGGGCATCACGTGGGGACAGAATGCTGAGACAAGAATCAAGCTCCCGGGCACGGCAGATGATTACCCTTTGTTTAACAATGCATGTCAGCAGAGCCTGACACCCTGCAGGAGCAGCAAGCTTGTGTAAGATGAGAAAAGGTTGCAGAGGAAAGCCCTACATAAACCCCCTCACCTCACTTTCTCTTAGTCAACTTAGAAATCATTCATTAGGGGGTCACATGGCTGCCCACCTGCTTTGCTCTGATTTGTGATTTCCTAGGGCTCTCAGTTCCTGGAGACCTGAAGCTCTGATGGATGACAAAATTGGTATCAGAGGCTGCCATTTCTGTCTTGTGCTGTGTCTGTCTCCTCAGCTTACTTAGATCTTCAGTGAGATCCTGCTACATGCTGCATGTAGGCATCTTGATGGTTGTGTCCAAGACTACGGTACAGAGTAAGCTTGGCCTATGGTCTGTTGGAGCTGATTTGTGTTTCTTCTTCTTCTTCTTCTTCTTCTTCTTCTTCTT